>QLTV01001495.1:2680949-2693850 GCA_003457575.1 Thermophis baileyi
TGTGGAAGATAATTTTCTGTGCTACACTTAGGTCACATCGAAGGCAGCGTAGTTCTAAGTTTCCTAGGCCTAAAATTTCACGTCTGGTGGCATAAGGTATTCTGTTGCGAACGGAGGAGTGTAGTACTCGTCTCGTGAAATATCTCTGGACATTCTCAATTGTATTAATGTCTGATATGTAGTGTGGGTTCCAGACAGATGAGCTGTATTCAAGAATTGGTCTAGCAAATGTTTTGTATGCTCTGGTTAAAAGTACAATATTACCAGAGAAGAAGCTACGGAAGATTAGGTTAACCATTCTTAATGCCTTTTTGGCAATGCTGTTGCAGTGGGCTCTGGCACTTAGATCATTAGAGATGAGTACTCCAAGGTCCTTAACTGAGTGAGGATCGTCAACAAGGTCGTGATTATCTAGTTTGTATTTTGTGTTCTGATTATTTTTGCCAATGTGTAAGACTGAGCATTTGTTGATTGAGATTTGAAGTTGCCACTTGGTTGACCATTCTGATACATAGTCAAGGTCTTTTTGAAGGGTAGTAGTATTGTCGGTGGTGTTGAATAGTTTTACATCATCTGCGAAGAGGACGCAGTTGCTTTTTATATTGTCACAAAGGTCATTTATGTAGAGAATAAAGAGAGTTGGTCCTAAAATGATGAATGTGAGAAACTGAGACTAGAAAATAGTCAATGTTTCACTGGGAGGGAATATTTTCTCTGGCTCTGAAGAACTCAGTGGAGTGCCTTCCCAAGCCATCCTTGAATCCAGCAGTTGGATAACTATAGAATTTAAAGAACATTATCTTGAAGGAGATTTATTTATATTTGGAGTCCTGGTGGTACAGTGGTTAAGTGCGGTATTGCAGGCAAACTCTGCCCACAGTCTGGATTTCCATCCTGACAGGGCTCAAGATTGACTCAGCCTTCCATCCTTCTGAGGTCAATAAAATGAGGACCCCGATTGTTGGGGGCAATATGCAAATAATGCCTCTACATTCTAAACCACCCAGAGTATCCTGTAAAGAACCATGGGGCGGTATATAAGTTTAAATGCTATTGCTATACATGTTCATAGTACATTTATGTAGCTGCCCATCTCACAGAATATGACTCTGGGCAGTGCACAATGAAAACACATCATTAAAAACTAAAAATTAAAAGAAGCATTCTAAATACTGGGTGAAAATTGTCCAGTATGGTAGGATCCATCGATGTTTTTTTTAATAAGGGGGTGAACCAATGCTTCCTTAAGGAACGGACGAATAACCCCCTAAAACAAGGAGAAATTCACCACTAGGGCCAGAACCCACTTATATGAGCAGCTTTAGTTAAGGGGCATGGATCTATAGAGCAGGTGTCCAGGCTCATAGTCTTAAGCATTAGCACAACTAATGCTTAGTTATTGGAACATATATTGAATTCCACATTTTGTGACTTCTCAAGAAAATAAACAAAAGTAAATTTAGACTTTCTGTAGAGTTGGTTTTTTCCATCTGATCTACCTAGTGGGGCTAACAATAACATAGGCAGGAATGAATCACATATAATGATGCAAGATGTTATTACAAGTAGTACCATATCTGATTCTGCTTATGAGAAATCAAGATTGGCACGGTCTGACTGACTTTCTCAAGAACAACTTGCACTTGGAAGGTATAGCAATGATGTCCTTTAGCCCCTGGTGTGCAACTTAGTGGTTGTCTTGGACTCAAAAAGCAGTCAGCTGTAGTCAGGAAGGCACTTTCACAGAACATTCCTATAGGAATAGGAAGGGAAGCTCGGGAATAGGAATAGAAAGCTCAGCAAGCTGCCCTAGTTGCCAGTGAACTCCCAGCAGCAATACAAGGTGTTACTTATCAACTTATAAAGCCCTTTGTGGTTATTTGGGGGCCTGCTTATCTTTCATAATTTCTGCCCATTTGGTAAGATGAGGCATAGTGGATGGGCTCAAGGCCCTTTCAATCAGTGTCATCTTTTGAGTCTTAGGAAGTGTACATTCCCTGTTGTGGGAGTTGACCTCTGGAACAACATCTCACCAGAGAACTGAATGGCTCCCACTGTAATGTTGTGCTGAGAATTATGAGCACTTCATTGCTCTTACTGGCATTGTTTAATTCAAATAAGAGCTTGTACTCATGTTAGGCAGAGGTCTTGTGTAGCAACAAGTTTAATCTGGTCTAGGAAGCGATCTGACCACACCAAAGAACTCTGTTGAAGGTCTCCATATCTGGATCATATGTAATCAAAGTCACAATAGGGTGTAATATTTGGTGGCCTTCTGTGTGCATTGGGCCAGATATTTATTTGGGACCAGTTTAGGGTTGCCATGGAATCCATGAACTCCTAGGTCAGCAATGGCGAACCTTTTAGATACGGAGTGCCCAAACTGCACGTGCACGCATGCCCAAACTGAAAGGTGCATGTGAACACACGCATGCGCTGACATGTGCAAATGTGCACATGCACTGACATACACATGCACTGACATGCGCACATGCATGCGCATGAACATGCTCGGACATGCGCGTGCATGTGTGCGAGCATGCTCAGACATGCACGCATGCACAGCAGAGACCTGAAGACCAGCTGGCTGGTGGGGAGATGGGGCATCCCAACACCGGCAGCGCAGCAAGAGGTAAGATCTTTTTCTTTCATGAGCTTCTGTTTTGTCCTTTGCAGGGAAACAGAAGCTCACGAAAGAAACGCCACGGAGATCTGACCTGGGGCGACGGCGCGCGTGCCAGCATAGAGGGCTCTGCGTGCCATCACACGTGCCATAGGTTTGCCATCACGGTCCTAGGTTTTCTTGAAACCTGCTCCCAAGGCATAGAACATAACATTTCCTAGCATTAGAATCCTGGAGAACATTTTCAGCCCATTGACAAGATCTGGGAGATCAAATAGGAATCCCGCCAGGCAACAGAATGGCCAGTACATGAGTACTTTTCCCTATTGCCCATGTTAAGATGTAGGAACTAACATTGCATCCTCTGGTCACAATCAAGCTTTCTCTTAAACCCAGTTAAGTTTTGCTAACATATTAATTATGTTCAAGTTAACTCCCCTTTCTCCTTGATAGTACATTCCACAGTCTTCAGCTGTAGTTTGAAGTAGGGAGAATGAGCAGTAGGTGTCTTTTGTCTCTTGCTAGTAGGGTCTTGTTGGCTTCTCTTGGCCTTTCTCTCCAAAAAAGCAATCTCACATTTGTGGGTTGCGATTGGGTTTGCTTACAAATATAGTTCTCCTGTTTTTGTGCCAGAAACTTACCTAATGATTTATATGCAAAAAATACTGTTGAAAAAGTGCATAGTTTTTTGTTTTGTTTTTTGTCCCAGAGGAAGTAGGTGATGGGGGAAGATAGTAAGATAGTAAGGACAAGGACACACAAAACGATTAAAAACAACTCTATCCATTTTGCACTGTATTCTTTCATGAGTCTTTTATTTATATTTTCCTGAACTGTTTTTCTTCCTAGTTGCTCTTTAATCCCACTCATCCCCCTATCTCAATGAGCCGTGGTGGCGCAGTGGTTAGAATGCAGTATTGCAGGCTAATTCTGCTAACTGCCAGCAGTTTGATTCTGACCGACTCAAGGTTGACTCAGCCTTCCATCCTTCTGAGGTCAATAAAATGAGGACCCAGATTGTTGGGGGCAATATGTTGACTTTGTAAACCACTTAGAGCAGTGTTTCTCAACCTTGATAACTTGAAGATGTGTGGACTTCAACTCCCAGAATTCTCCAGCCATAATGCTGGCTGGGGAATTCTGGGAGTTGAAGTCCACTCATTTTCAAGCTGCCAAGGTTGAGAAACACTGGCTTAGAGGGTGCTGTAAAGCACTATGAAGCAGTATATAAGTCAAAGTGCTATTGCTATTGCAATCCCCAACCAAGCTAGTCACTGCATTTCATTCTGATCTGTAGGACAGTTCTAAGGTGAACAGGGAATATGTTGAAAAGTTTCCTGATATGATCCCTTTGTAAAACAATCACACTGAAATATGCAAGAAAGAAACTACTTCCTTGCTAACTCTGCTTTGCATTAGGATAGTCCTTGGGCAAACTGATGTATGTTTTCTCCATTCTTCTCTTCTCTTCTCTTACAGGAATTTGGCAACAAAAAATCCATCACTTCAAGGTGTGACTTCATTGACAATCTCATCGCCAATGGTTGTGCAGGGCATTTTGAGAGTACAAAAAGCAGTGTTAATATAGTAAAAAACCTTCCACTGAGCAGTAAGAGCTCTAGCGGGACTAATCCAGATGTGATCCAAATAATGCCTCAAAAGATCTCTCTGAATCTGCGGCCTGGTGAGTGTTACCGAGTGTTTCTTATCTTTTAGTTTAGTTTAGACTAGGAGTTAATGTTCAGCAACATCTGGAAGCCCAGGTTCTCCACTCTTTTGAGACGAGGGAAGAATTCTGGACAGTTTGGCATTAAGGGAGCAAGTTCTGCCTTGTGTGTGCTCCTCATTCTTCTTCTATTTACATAGTCTAGTGCTGGTATTCAGCAAGCACAGTTTGTGTTTTAATTCTGGAGCCTGCAGTGAAGGATTCTCAGTTAAGATCCAGTTAGTGCCCCACAACCATGAGATGCTGCAAAATGGCCATAAATAAAGCCATGTTGCTGCGCGCCCAAAGTTTGATCATGTGACTGTGGGGTGCTGTGTGACCATCAGAACTTCAAATCTGGTTTGTAAGTAGTCCCAAGGTGAGTCCATTGTAACTTTGAATGGTTGCTAAATGACCAGTCATAAGTTGAATACCTGTACTGGCTTTCCAACCATTATGGAGCAAATTCAAGGTTGACTCAGCCTTCCATCCTTCCGAGGTGGGTAAAATGAGGACCCAGATTGTTGGGGGCAATATGCTGACTCTGTGAACCGCTTAGAGAGGGCTGTAAAGCACTGTAAAGCGGTATATAAGTCTAAGTGCTATTGCTATTGCTAAATTGATAATATTTCCATAGCTAAAAAGATGCGATCCAAGTTAGGCCAACTAATCTAAGTTTCTTGTAAGCCATTGTAAAGATAGAGTTGTCTTGATAAATTTCCTCACTCCTGGCTTATTTTCTGGCAGACCACCAGTAGACAGCATACAAATAGTTGTAATAAATAACTAAATAAATGAATAGACTATGGTGAGACAACTGTTTTATAGTGTTTAATAACACTATAAAACAGTTGTCTCACCATAGTTTATTCATTGCTTTTTGAACTTTGAATATGTGAGATCAAAATTTGAAGAAACCTAAAGTTCATAACTCACTCACTTCCAGAAATTGTGGATTCCCACCCTCCGATCATGAGAAATATCTCCCCCTTCCCTGTACTGCTCCAAACAACAAAAGTGTTTTGATTGTTTTGCCATTATGAATCTTGAAGTTCTGATCTAGAAACTAGAGATCTCCCTATTATAAGTTGCCTGCCAAGATGGAAATTACAATACAAATGTTGGAGATTTTACTGTGGAATTAATTTGCAGAAAAGAGACCTTGGTTGATTTTTCAACACTGGCCTATAGATATTTGGCTTTTCTTTTTCATACTTTCCCAAAAGCACTTTGTAATGTAGCAAAAGGTCAAAATAAAATTTGAATTCATTGAACAGTTTTAATTTAATTTAATTTAATTTAATTTAATTAATTTAATTTAATTTAATTTAATTTAATTTATAAAATTTATATGCTGCCCAACTCCCGAAGGACTCTGGGCAGCTTACATCATGTAAAAAAATAAAAATAAAACATATAAAAACAATTTAAAAAACCATATCCATATTTAAAATAAAGCATTCACAATTTTCTGTACAGTTTTGTACAGAATGCTTGGGTTGTAGAACAATTCAATCAAATGAGAGACAGAATGAATGTTTTTCTGCCTTGCGTCCCTCTCTTTCTGCAAATAAGCATGTATTAAGGGGTGAGACATTTGTTATTTTTCTAGTTCAAGTTCATAAGATGCCCCTCTTTGTGTATCTATCAAGAACTTTAACAGGATTAAACCTAGCTTAGCATAAACCCACAAAGCCCTTTGAGGTTTTTTTTCTTTCCCACTACAAGTATAAATGCCTTGGATTTTCACATCAATACAATAATTTTATATCAGGCTTTAAAAAGCTTTCTGGGCAGTGGTAGGCAATTTTTATCTTTCACGGCGATTTCTCATGCATTTATTCATAGCACTATTAATAAAGGTAGTGTTTTAACCCTTTCAGCTCCAACTCTATCAAGGATGGGCAACGTGAAGGCCTCCAGATATTGTTGGATTGCAATCCCCATCAGCCTTCACTACTAGCCAGGCTGTCCAGAGTCAAGGGGAGCTTACCTTTCCACGAAAGCTGGATGGACATCCTTTGTCCACCTTTGCACTAGATGAAAAAAAATATATACAGGTAGTCATCAACTTACAACCATTCATTTAGTGACTGTTCAAAATTACAACGGCACTGAATAAAGTAACTTATGACTGCTTTTCACACTTAAGACTATTGCAACATCCTCATGATCATGTGGTCAAAATTCGGATGCTTGGCAACTGGCATGTATTTATGACAGTTGCAGTGTCCCAGACTCATGTGATCACCTTCTGCAACCTTCTGACAAGCAAAATCAACTGCCAAATTCACTTAACAGCTGTGTTACTAACTTAACAATAGCAGTGATTCACTTAACAACCTGAGGCAAGAAAGGTCGTAAAATGGGGCAGAACTCACTTAACAACTGTCTTGCTTGGCAACATAAATTTTTGGCTCAATTGTGGTCGTATGTCAAGGACTATCTGTAAACTGCTTGGAGTGATTTTGTTTCATGTGTAACATGCTTATGCATTTATACCAAACTGAATCTCAGAAACCCACAGAACAGCAATAACTTCCCCAAGGTTTTAGCTGAGTTTTTTTTTTTTTGCAGCCATTTAGTCAATAAACCTGTTAAATTAGAGGTGCCAGTTTATGTCACCTCTAAGTCTCACTTGTCTAAATCTGTACATTCAAGAACTATATTTCTGAGTTATGGTTACATGTTTTTCAAAAGTTATAAGTTGTTATGATCAGTTATTTTTCCATGTTCATCATCTGAATAAGGGTGCTCTTAAAGTAGATGTGACAACAAATGGGTTCATAATATAAGGGTAAAATAGTCAAATTAGTTTTAAAACCATATTTTATAGCTGTCTATTAATAGGGATTCACATTTGATTCACAGTAAATTCACACAATCGGAATCAGCCTCTGCGTGATGCATGCTGATTTTCCTGGAGAATACATTTGCAAAGACAAAATAATTGTCCAACGGGAACAAACTCACGGTGCTGAATGGGAGAAAACAGCTTTTTGTTCAGCTGAACTCCCTGTCACATCAATCATTTCTGCTTCCTGAATCTTTAGGCAGCAAGTGAAATTCTTATACGGGCAGAATTAGAGGATTATGTTCCTAGCAGAGAACCCAATGAAATCAAAATAGCTTTAAAAGCAGAAGTCACAAAATGTGGAATTTAGAGAAAGTATAGCTACAGAAACACTTCACATTCTGTGCCTACCTAAATGTTGCAGTGACTAATTTGTTGATTGTGCTAATGAGAAACCTTGCACTGGCTTTCAGTTGTAGGGAAAACTAAGGGCATTCATAAGGAAACATCACTTCAAGCCTAAAGTAACCCCCATTTTCCCTGACATTGTAACCTTCTTCTTTGCTGTTGTCTCCCTCCTTTTCTTGACCTTTTTTATCTGTTCTTCCACGAATGCTTCACCCATATCTTTCACTTAGTCCCTTTCCTTCTGTTTCCTCCTTCCCTTTCAAACCCTGTCTATAGAGCCCTAGCTGGCCTTAGTTACTGGACTAACAATTTAACAATTATTTTAAAATTAAACATTTTATGGTCTTTTTCTCTTTCTCTCCCATTGTCACCTTCCTTCCAGTGTCACCATTAACTGGAAATATGTATGCATGGAAGAAACACTTTGTATCCTGTTGTCTTAACTGTGCATGGTATAACTGAAATATTTCTGTCATTTTGAATCTTATTTACAAAAGCTTTGCATACTTTAAGGAGAGAACAGTTCTGCTAGAGCTATCAGGGATGGCTTTAGTTATGGAATTGGTTTTCCTGTTTTGTTTGCTTTATTTTGTTTTTGTCTGCGAAGGCCTTGAAACTCCATAACCATTTATCGATGGAAAATTCTGGAAAAAATGTCATCCCAAGTACACGAAAGCTCTTTGTCCTGGTTTCTGAACAGAAGGAGGATTACAACTGTAAACACCATAATCTCAGAGCTACACGCTTGGGTTGCGCAGCTGTTACTTAGACAAAATTATTTTTACTGTTGCATCTTTATTCCTGGGCTTTATAATACAAGCTGCAGTAGGATGGAATTGAGGTTTCCAGGCCAAGTTCCTGTTTAGAAACAGCTCTTAATATAAGTCATATTTTACAAAGCCAGCAGAATATGTATTGCAGTGTAAGGATGTTGACTTCCTCCTTACTATTCTGAATTTTTTTTCTCCCCCAGAAATAGGTGACTAATTAGGCTGTGGGCGTGGGTGTGAATTGTTTGCGCTTGAAACTGCTTTTGATTTAGGAGAAGTTCATAGTCTTCTTTGGCCTTTCAGTGGCATCCTGGGGTAATATTATCAGGGCTGGATATTAATTCAGATTTAAAGTATGTTTAGTGGTCAGTGTCTCTGTAATTTTTTTTTCATTTGATTATATTAAAAATCGCAATTCAGCAGCAAATTAATGTCTTAGGGAGTTGTCTGCTGTTTTAAATCCCAGGCTGTATTTTTGCATTAAAGTTTTACTCGTGGAGCTAACTCTGGTCTTTAACATGACTAATACGTTTTGTTATGTTGATATAATTCCCCATCCCCCTGTGTTTGAACCTTTGGGCAAGGCCATTGGGCTGGTAGTGCAAAGCAAACTTCAGATATCCTCAGTTATTTGCCTTCCTGGTCCAGAACACCCATCAGTTGGAGCAGCCCTAATGTATTTATATATAATCTGTGCCCTAAATCTCCACACAGAGAGTTTGAACATTTGTCAGAAAGAGGCCTTTGTGTGTATCTTTATCCAATCAGTGATAGCAAAGGAGTAGAGGCTTCTGTGTGAACACATCTTCTTCCCGCAGAGGTGCTCTGCATATAAATGTGTAGGAGACTGGCTGCATTTAACATGCTATCATTCCAGAGGATTGTCACCGCTTCCTTAATCTGTGTGAACCTTAGATAAAGAATTGCTGCCTAGGTCTACCACAGCCCAGCTGTAGAATTTTTCGGCAAAAAATGCCTGAGGAATGTCTTCTGCTTTCATTCTTTATTCTCACTTTCCCACCATTTGAAAGCTGCCCTTTGGGCAGCCTTAACTGAAGGAATGACTGACATGAGATTCATATAAAAAGAAAGAATGCGGTCTAGATTTTGGAGGTGTCCATGCTGCAACAGGAAACTTTGTGCAGAAGTGTTCGTATTTTAGCCAGGGCACTGTGGCTATTTCTGGCGATGGGGAAGCTAAGAGGATGTTTTAGGGGCTGCGCCAAACTGAGGCCAAAATAAAACCTGTTCCTTTTGCTTATTAACTTGCAAATGATCTGCTGCCTCCACAGGTGACCCAGCCTCTTTCCACGTGCAGGTTCGACAGGTAGAGGATTATCCCGTAGATCTGTACTATCTGATGGATCTCTCCCTCTCCATGAAGGATGATCTGGATACCATTCGGAACTTGGGAACTAAGCTGGCTGAAGAAATGGGAAAGCTCACCAGCAATTTCCGGCTTGGTTTTGGGTCTTTTGTAGACAAGAACATTTCTCCCTTCTCCTACACGGCCCCAAGATACCAGAATAACCCCTGCACTGGGTAAGCAACAGCCTTGGGGTTGTTTTCACAAGAAATGCCAAATATATGTATCACATTGAGCAACAGCTGGTCAACTTTGTTCATCGGTTTTCAAAATTGTTTCCAAGTAAGCATAACACATAAATATTTATGGTAATTCTAGGATTTTTCCCCCCCGTTCAGAATATTGATATTGGCATTAATATTTTTTTTCTTTCCTGGACTGATCACACTTTTTAAAATTACATTAATGTAAATAAATGTTGGGGAGTGGAAATCAGATTCATAGTGTTCTTAAAAATATTATTTTTGCTGTGTTCTTATATCGATCAATTGTGGAGGAAAGAATGGATCTTTGGAACCTGGCCAGTTAAATATTTCTAATGAGATCATTTGCTTGAAATCTGGAAGAGAAAATAACTCTAAAAACTGCCTGGGATGCTAACAGAAATCTATATTTCTGTATCAATTCTGTATGAATAGATTCTATATGAATCTTAATTTCTATATTAATTGATTTCTAATTATGGAACAAATCTTTTTTTGAAATCTTGTGGTTTTTTTAAAAACAATTACAGATACTTGACTTACAAC
This sequence comes from Thermophis baileyi, assembly GCA_003457575.1. NCBI lineage: Eukaryota > Metazoa > Chordata > Lepidosauria > Squamata > Dipsadidae > Thermophis > Thermophis baileyi. Next base: position 2,691,365 of record QLTV01001495.1, read on the forward strand.
CATTCATTTAGTGACCATTCAAAGTTACAACAGCACTGAAAAAAAATGACTTATGACCGGTCACATGATTAAAATTCAGACACTTGGCATGTATTTATGACAGTTGTAATATCCTGGGGTCATGTGATCACATTTTGCAACTCTCTCACAAGCAAAGTCAATGGAGAAGCCAGCTTCACTTAACAACTGTGTTACTAACTTAACAACTGCAGTGATGTCCACAGTACCTTACTTTTGCTGTTAATTGCTTAATGTCTATTCATTTACTTTGCAAACCTATCATTTATTTACTCCACATCCAAAACTGAATTTCTACAGCAATGTTGGTTCTGAAGAAGGAAATGTTTGAGAGGAAAAAGGCAAATAACCCTGAACTCATCAACTTAAACTGAGAAATGGTTCACTAAGATGTCTGTATGTCTTTTTAATGTAAGCTTTAAAATTCTCTCTCTCTATTTAAAGATTCATTATATCTCTCTTTAAAGATTCTTATACCCTCAGCAAGGAATAGCTGCTTTCAGGATCTGCAGCCAGTTAAGAAAATAATTTCTCAGTCCTGTGATGTAAGCGTAGTATATTTGAACGGATTTATACTTAAGAAAGCATGTTTAAGACTCTTCAACACTAGTTGTAGGCCCATGGATCAGTTCTGCTGCATTTTTGAAGCATTCGCTTGCCAGGGACTCTTGTTATTTGTAACAAAGAGGTTTTATCCACTTTTAAATAAGGTTGGGCATAAGGGACACTGCCTCATTGCTGAAATTAAATGGGCAACAAATGAATACTTGGCTCTAGAAATGAAGCTTTTTGCATGGAAGGTTGCTTTGTGTCACTCAAACCAGTAGTTATTAAGTACTGCTCATCCTCTTTGAACGCTGATGCGCACAGCTATAGAGGAAACCAGATTCTACCATTTCTTTGACTCAGTATCGTTGAAGAGCAATACAGTATGCCTGTTTGTTTTCCTCGCTCTTAAGGAAACTTCTGTCAAATCTGAAATAAATTCCGAAACAGTAGGAGAACACCATAGAATTTTAGGGGCTGAAAGAGATTTCTAAGATGATCTGCTCTGAGATTTTAAAAAAACCTTTGCATTTTAACATTTATTTATTTGATTATTTCCTTTGTATTTCATTCTCAAAGGCTTTGGGCAGCTAACAATCAAGACCCACATAAAACAAAAAGTCAAATAACAATCCCACCCATTAAATAAACAGAATTGACAACATCAAAATAATAAATAGAAAACATGTGAAATTATGTGCCTCCCAGATTCTAACCTTCCCTTACAACAATGTTTCTCAACCTTGGCAACTTGAAGATCTGTGGATTTCAACTCCCAGAATTCCCCAGCCAGCTTAGCTAAGCTGGCTGGGGAATTCTGGGAGTTGAAGTCCACACATCTCCAAGTTGCCAAGGTTGAGAAACACTGCCTTACGATATTCTCTTCTCCTGTGCCAGATGGAACAACCTATAACCATGATGGCGAACCTATGGCACGCGGAGCCATAACTGAGGGCACGTGAGGCGTTGCCCTATGTCAGCTCCAGCACGCATGTGCACGCTGGCCAGCTGATTTTCGGCCTTCCGGAGGGCGGGTGGAGGTTGTTTTCGCCTTCCCCAGGCCTCCGGAGCCTGTGGATGGCGAAAAACAGACCCAACGGGCCTACCGGAAGTTCGGAAATGAACTTCCAGTTGGGCCGTTTTTCATCCTCCCCAGGCTTCAGGAGGCTTTCCTGAAGTCTGGGGAGGGTGAAAAACGGCCCAATGGCCCAACCGGAAGTTCGGAAACAAACTTCCGGTGGCCCGTTGGGTCCGTTTTTCGCCATCCACAGGCTCTGGAGGCTTTCCTGAAGCCTGGGGAGGGCGAAAAACGGCCCAACGGGCCTACCGGAAGTCCGGAGGCTTCAGTGAGCCCTGCGCGCATGCGGGGGGGGCAGCGCAGGGGGGTTGTGTGCGCATGCGCGGGGGAGGGCATTGCATTATGGGTGTGGTCACACGCACGTGCACTATCGCGCGTGCGCGTGCCCTTTTGGCACCCGAGCAAAAACAGGTTCGCCATCACTGACCTATAATAATCATATATAACAACCGTTTTGGAAGTTTAGATAATTATATTACAAGCAAAACATCCTTTGCAATAAAAGAGGTTGGGTTATGTCTTACATATTTGTTATGTTCTAACTGTTATAACTGTGTTGCATGGTTCCAACCAGGTCCAGCGTTTGAGCGGGAAAAAGCTCAAACGCTATTGGCTGGTCTGTCTGACAGCTCCCTATAAAAGGGCAAGCTGTCAGACTGCTCTTTGCTGGTTGCTGATACAAGAGCTGAAATAAAGAGCTGCTTTGGAAGTCTGTCTCCTGTCATCTCTACCCACTATCTAACAGTGGCGACGAGGGCTTGGGTTCAGGAGAACCGTGACTGCTTCTTCAGCGATTCCAACCAGCCAGGCAGCTTCCTTTCTGCCTGCTCTCTGCCGCGGTGTC
>QLTV01001495.1:2697193-2707851 GCA_003457575.1 Thermophis baileyi
GACCTGTCCGCACAGGCCGCTGCCTCACCACCAACTGAATTGCGCAGGTCTAGTAGGGCTCCAAAACGCCCCGCCTACCTGCGTGATTACGTATGCTGGACAGCTCCATCCAGGAGGGGAGGGGTGTTATGTTCTAACTGTTTAAACTGTGTTACATGGTTCCAACCAGGTCCAGCGTTTGAGCGGGAAAAAGCTCAAACGCTATTGGCTGGTCTGTCTGACAGCTCCCTATAATTATGTTCTAGCTGTTTAATCTGTGTTGCATGGTTCCAACCAGGTCCAGCGTTTGAGCGGGAAAAAGCTCGAACGCTATTGTCTGGTCTGTCTGACAGCTCCCTATAAAAGGGCAAGCTGTCAGACTGCTCTTTGCTGGTTGCTGATACAAGAGCTGAAATAAAGAGCTGCTTTGGAAGTCTGTCTCCTGTCATCTCTACCCACTATCTAACAATATTAGAAACCAGTTTACAGGGAAGTAAATTCCTAAACAAACTTGAGCCAATTCTAATTAGAACAATGCTTCTACGGTACTACTATGATGTAATGCGATTATTTGAAGATATACCAGAGCAGCAGAACTTTTCTGTCTGAGACACTCAAAGCTCCTCCTTCTTAGGCTTCTACAAAAATCAGATTTTCATTTGGCCAAATTATATTTAAAACTTGCTTCTGGAATAGTTTAGTTTGCAAATTGAGAGTTCAAGAAGAGCCAACCTGGGATCAGACCAAGACCTATCTGTTTCTGTTTCTACAGTGGCTAGCCAGCTCTTTAAAAAAAAAAAGTCAGAAAGCCATGAATTCGTCAAAACAACATGCAAAACATTTTTTTGAACATTGTGTTTTGGTGAAAGTACTTCAATAACAATAGCACCCTTAGCAGTTTGTAGGAGATCACAGTTAATCCTGGTGTTTTGACTGGGGCCCCTCTGTCATAATTCAAGGCACGACTGGCCCTACCAGTGGATGACCCTTGCCTTAAGTAGCAGGCATTGAGCGTTGTGAAACAGGAGAAAATTATTCCTCCTGAAGAAAAGATTCAATGTTTTGTGGCATCTCCTAGGATGCATCACGAAAGGGTGATGCTCAAGCAATGTTTTAAAAGACTGTGACTCTGATGTTTATCCCATAACAGTTTTGTATATGCTTGGGTGGGTGTGGACTGGCTTCTGGCATGCTTTGAAGAGCAAGTCACTGTTTCTTTATGGTGGAATCTTGCTTAACTGGCTGAATCAGCACCTTCATATGATATTATTAGTACAGCACTCAAACAGGTTCTGTATTGCTTAGAGTTGCCAGCTTTTCTTATCCAGATTCTGTGCTAATATTCAGAATTACAGTCTTGTGGAACGTCTGAGGACTCCTGTGCCTACTTGTAAGAGAAAGGAAGATTAATGCAAAATATTTTTTTAATGGTGTAAAACTGGTGATGCACAAGACTAATTTTTTTAACCATCATTATTTTTTGGTTTTGCTTTTCAAATGGAGAACTAGGTTCAGGGGTGGGTTCCTCTCGGTTCGAACTGGATCGCCCGAACCGTTAGCGACCCGCTGGTGACGTCACGGATCCGGTTCGGCGCCGCCATCTTTTTTTGTGAATTTTTTACTGTTTGGAAGGTTTTTCCTGTTCTGCCGCTTGAAAAAGGGCCCTCCTGCCCGCCCCTGGGTTTATACTGACCTTTATTCCTTCGCCCGAAGCACAGCTGATTAGCTCCTCATTCTGGGAGTTGAAGTCCAGACATCTTTAAGTTGCCAAGGTTGGGAAACACTGATGTAGAGACTGGGGACAGTAGTTTATATAAGAATACAAAAGGACAAGTTTATTTAATTTTATTCACTGAAATGGTGCATTAATCTTCTGGGACTATTTAGGTTGAAGTTTCTGTCCCAAGTAATTATTTAATTCAATAGTCAATCACACTATTCCTCATATAGCATTAGAAACTGTTAAATTCTCAAGCTAAATTTTTAATATCTATTATTATTATTATTATTATTATTATTATTATTATTATTATTATTATTATTATTATTATTGTGAATATAGTTCCTTTGCCGGCTGGGAGAATCTAAGATATTTCATCCCTCAACTCTGTCAGAAGCCATCTATATCCACAAGTGAGGCAGGACGTTTGGGAACATACACAATCGGATGACCACAGCTCCATCCTCTGATGGAGACAGGAAAAGTGTGGTTCTTTTAAAAATAAAGGACAGTGTTCTCATTCTCCGCAGCTGCCTCTAACTAGACTTCTCCAAAAAGCTGCAGGAGGTTGAGATTAACAAAATAGAGAAACTTTTCTTTTGTAAAATTACTATTTTGGTAGGAATGGGTAACCAGTCTAGCCATGAAATGGTGTTAAAATTTCTTTCTTTCTTTTCTACATGTTGCTACCTCTGTCTGATTGTTTTTTTTTAGTTTTGGAGAATACAGTATTGTGTCATTTCAGTGGTTCTATTTGCATGGGTTATTTTATCTTTAGAAACCTCCTCATGTACTGAAGTTCTCATCCATCCATAATATTGAACAATTCTTTGAAAAGATTCTGTTCCCCATGAGTCAGATTCTGTATTTTTTAAAAGAGTAAGATATATCTAAATTTCTAAATTTCAGCTTTGATGAGGGATGTATGATGTATGTTATGTTTTTGTACTAATATCAAAAACAATGTGTATTCTTTCTTTCTTTTTTAGATATAAGTTGTTCCCAAATTGTGTCCCATCCTTTGGGTTCCGCCATCTTTTATCCCTCACGGATGAAATAGATAGATTCAATGAAGAAGTTCAGAAACAGAAAGTTTCCCGCAACAGAGATGCTCCAGAGGGTGGCTTAGATGCAATCTTGCAAGCTGCTGTGTGTGAAGTAAGTAATTTGGGCCTCTGTGGGAATAATAATTGAAAGCAATTTTGCATGGCATGCTGATTGCCAGCACTATTAGCAATGGAAAATGATACATGGACATGGTTTTGTTTTAGAAATTGGTGCAAGAATTCTTATTATAGTTGCATTATGGTATAAGTACATCTTAGTAAGGGATAGATGCACTAGGTTGCTTTTCCATGTCATTTTGGTTGTACAGTATGAAGAAATATCTTTTTTCCTCTGTATTGCTGGTTTCCCTTCTTAATATCTATCTGTATCTGAAATACAATTGTTTTACGCATCTCATCTTGAAGGAGGGACATGCTCCAAGTGCTGTCAGCTAAGGAGTGAAGGCTGGCAGGGCCCGGGAGAAGAAATTTTTCTGCCATGGCACCCACCATATGGAAGATAATTCCATCTGATATTAGGGTGGACCCAACCCTACTGGCCTTTTGCAAGGCCCTAAAAATTTGGTTTGGGGCTTAGGGCGCCAGGAGTGTGATACAAACCATGTCTTAGCTTTGTCATTTATGAAGCTCTGCTCCTACGTTTTTATTTTTTTTATCTCATATTATGAATTCTGTTCTTTTTACCTATTATGTGAGTTGTGCAGCTACATCAATCATTCAATCGAATGAATAAATGAAAGAAAAGCCAAATGCACCGGGTACCAGTTATTCTTCGTACCTCCTTCTTCGAACAGTGGTTGCATTTTGCACAAGGGTTTTGATAAGACGTGCATTCTTTTTGCCTTTGCAGTTTGCTGAGCTGCGTAGCATTAGGACTTAATTGTGAAGGACCTGTTGTAACGTTGGATGTCTTTGACTGTGTTTTTGTTTCTATTGCCTGCTGTCCCTTCATGTTTTTTTTTTTAAACTTCTGCGCTGACCAAAACAGAATCTGCTTCTGAAATGCTCAGGAACAGTTGTCTCTTGTTAGCTGGCTCGGCAGAGATTCCTTGGCTGGCAAAATGACCGTTAGGATTTAAACTGCTGCTTGTGAAATCAAACGATAATATATCTATCGCTTTCTTGGAAATGATTTTTTAGGAGAAACTAAAGACTAAACTGTGTTTTCGCACTTTCTACTAATAATGTTTTTCATGCCTCTTTTTGATATTCTCTTCACATTTATATTGCTCTCCAGAAAATTGCCAAGTACAGATATAAAATACTCGGTTTTCGTTCCAGAGCTGGGTGGGATCGGTAATAGTTTAACATCTACTGTGGTTTCAGTTTGCGAGTGGCCAATGAAAATATAGGCTGAGCATTTATTTCCCGTATGTTCAGCCCATATTAACTTCAGAATAAACATTTTGGCTCTGAATCAACAGTCCCCTTGAAAAATGCTGGCTAGTAGTTATCCCAGACTGTTTTGTTCTATTCCAGGGTAGGAACTTGGGTTCACCGATTGTTGCTGAACTACAGTTCCCAGCCTTCTTTATATCTCCCCACCTTAGCTGAAGTGCTGAGAGGTGTTTAACAACATTTGGAGAGACATTATTCTCTATCCTGGGTTAACACAATACTGCTGGCTAATTCTTGCACATTATGCTTCACTTTTTTTCTGTCAGTCTCACATCCATTGTGGCATTTTGTTTGATGAACATTCTGTAGTTTATTTAGAAGAGAATTTGGCTGTTAAAAAAAAATGCTGGGCTCTACTAATACAGGATAAAAATCCCACCATGGATTATTCCCACTGTGCAGGCATTGGGCATGCTGCTCTGATAATGTCTAAGACAGGGGTTTCCAAACTTGGCAGCTTTAGGACTTGTGGACTTCAACTCCCAGAATTCCTCATTCTGGCTGGGGGATTCTGGGAGTTGAAGACCACAAGTCTTAAAGTTTCCAAGTTGGGAGACCCCTGGTATAAGAGAAAAAGACCATTCACGGTTTCACTGAATTGAACTCTTGAAATATAATTGACCTCTTTTGTAGCAATGGTATGCTGGGCATCATTAGATTGAGTTGTTGGTCCTTTCAAAAGTGTTTCAAAATTATATCCTGCAAATGAATTTACTTGTTTGGTACTGTCCCTTTTTATTTCAGTGCAGATTTTTTGGTTGGAGAATTTAAAGACTTGGGTATATAACCTATTTTGTTCTCGCTGTGGAGGAGGAGGGGGTTGTCTACTTACATTCCCTTTTCTGCACAGGCTTTTAAAGAGTGTGACAGAACCTCTATTTCTTACCTTGACTTTCATGCAGAAAGAGATTGGGTGGCGGAAGGAGGCTTCGCACTTGCTGGTCTTCACTACTGATGATGTCCCACATATTGCGCTGGATGGAAAGCTGGGTGGTTTGGTGCAACCACATGATGGGCTGTGTCACTTGAATGAGGCCAACGAATACACAGCATCCAATCAGCTGGTGAGAATGCACAGCTGGATATTCTTTCTTTTCCCCTTCTACAAAGATGTTTCAGAATTGCAGTTTACTTCTGTATGCATTTGTCCATTGCAGAGCTTGGACACATATTCAAGACCCCAAATATGTTTCTGTCTACCTAGTTATACTCTCTAAAATGTGCTGTGTAAAAAAAGTGGGTAAGAAAATTGTCTTGGATTGATATTTTAAATATCTGAATTTCACAAAAACTGGACATAATAGAAATACATGGTGCACACTGGATTTCTGTATTTCCTGCAATACTTTTTTTTTCGGTGTTGGAAAGGATATTATGATACTCCGAACAATGCTTATTATTTTATGATTAATGCAAGTTAATATGCCTGCTTTAGATGCAAAATCACATTTCCAATCTTGACTGATCTCAGAAAAACCAAGTGAAGTTGAGGCCGCTCAGTGCTTGGATGAAAGACTACTAGGTGATCCATGGTTATACTGTAATTAGACCAGTGTTTCTCAGTCTCAGCAACATTAGGATGTGTGGACTTCAATTCCCAGAATTCCCCAGCCAGCAGTGTGGGTAGATCTGGCTAGTTACCCAAAATCAAGCTTGACTGAGAGGGATTTTGATTTCTAAATTAATATAGTTTAATTATGCAATAGCTTATATCAGCCTCAGTTATCTCAGATCCTGACAATACAAATATTCTCATTGACAAATTAGTAGTAATAATATCAAAGGACAAATAGTTCCTGATGAAATATCAACAGAGAGTGCTTCAGCTTTCCGAATGAAGCACTGCTTTGTTTTCCATAACCGTGGCCTTCTTTCTATAGGCCAAGCAAAATGCCAACTCAAACTTATTTTTTGGCCCTTTAATGAGCCTGTAATGTGCCCCTCCTCCCCTGCTGGAAAGCTTTTCTGACTGGTTGTCCTATGACAGCCGGCCAGAGCCCTTGAACAGAACCATCCTTTGTTTCCCAAGTAAACAAAACAAATATACATCTTGGTTGACCATTGCTGTAATTAATATACTAGCCTGGAAATGCAGTGAAAAGCTGGTGCCCAAATGTATGGCAAACAAGGCTTAGGAGAATATCAGTTTGCTTTCCAAAGAAAGGTACGGATAAACTTCTCTGAAAAATTGGTAGAGAAACGTTAGCATGTAGAGAATGGTAGTTATTTAGCGGTTGATCTCTCCCTAAAGAGCTACATTCTTATGTACACTGAAATGCTTTTGTCCTCCACAATGTGGAACACCTTCTACCAACTTGGGTTTATATGTCCCCACCTGAATAAAGATGGCCTAACTTTAATGATCTATGCCTGAATACCATGTTTTATAGATTCATCTATTCTTACAATTCTATGTAAATCTACTTTTAGAAGAAAATTTAGCTTGGGAATTTTAGTTAATAAAAAATTAGGCAGCAAGATTGCAGCTGGGCATTATTATCATGTCACTGTTCATTGCCAAATGCAGTTCAAAGTATGGTGTTACTGTAGTATATAAACTCTTTCATCATTTAGCACCACTACTTGGAATGTCTGTTCCCAAATATTTCAATCAAACTCTTGCATGTTGCAATTCATCCATCTCTCTCTCTCTCTCTCTCTCTCTCTCTCTCTCTCTCTCTTTCTTTCTTTCCCTGGTTTGTTTTTTTTAAATAACCAACTCAAGGTGGTGAACATATCTAATGCTCCTTCTTCCTCCTATTTTCTCCACAACAACAGCCCCGTGAGGTGAGTTGGGCTGAGAGGGAGTGACTGGCCCAATATTGTAAGCACAAATTACTGTAGATACGATATCCTATCTACTTTGACAGATAATAAATAGAAGTATATTTGTAACCTATTCCAACAGACCTATGAAGTGCCATAATTTCACAGGTGATGATAGATCCTTTTCTTTGCTGATAGAAGAGAACATATTTTGGTTCATATTCATAGTTGAGTTCAGGCGTTTGGCAAATGATTACAGAATAATTCCACAACTGAAAAGAATTCTTGATTGCATACAGTGGAAGACTTTTAAAGTCTATTCATAAGTAAATCTCATTCAGTTCAATATAATAAAGATAATTTACAGATTTGTGGGCTAAAAGCTGCATAATAAATAATGTTACATTATCATAATCTTACTTTGCTTTCCTTTTCCCTTTTAGGATTATCCTTCACTTGCACTTCTTGGAGAAAAATTAGCTGAGAACAACATTCATGTAATTTTTGCAGTGACCAAAAATCACTATATGCTTTATAAGGTAAATGCTAAATCAATCAATGTCTTGTTTAGAACATTTGTCAAAGTGCCAGGATTTTTTTTTCCTGAAAGTATGAAAAGGCTAGTTTTTGAGAGGAATAGCAGCTTTGAATTTGAGAATTCATTTGAGAATATCGTTATGATTGGATTTTACAACCAGAACTAACTGGGTGAAATTTAACTGCTCGTATAGCCCCTTCTTTTCCTATTTGATTCTTTTATTAATTTCAGGCTGAAGCTTTCCTTCAAAGAACATAAGTTTTCTAAAGCAAATGGATAAATATTGATCACAATAGCACCAAAAATAGCTGTGGATTTAATCCTTCTGGACTCTGTATAACTCAATCTGCTATTACTTAATTATATTACATGTTAATGTCTGCTAAGTAATTTCTCAGTGGCATTATTCCCTTTTATTACCCATTCTTCTCATCACAATTACCATGAGAAAGACTGAAAGAACTATTAAAATGGATGAACTTTTGAGCACTTGGAGATTTTTTTGGTTCAGATTTCAATTTTCTTGTATGCTCTGTTTTAAAAAGAATCTCACGGCCCTAATTCCTGGAACAACGGTAGAGATTTTGTATCAAGACTCCCGAAATATCATCCAGCTTATAGTCAAAGCCTACAATGTAAGTTTCATATTTTTTAATTCAACTGTGAATGATCAATGTAACACATACTTGAAAGATTATATTTCTTTTTTTTTTTTTTACCATTTCTGTATTCTTCATTTGCATTTCTTTTTCAAACTTGATTTGTGGAATTAACTTGAGTGCGTGTGTGTGACATCACATATTACTTTTGAGAGAGAGTGGAGTTAATCAGCTTTCTTCATGGGGTATGTTATATTTCTTCTGTTTGTTCTTGTCCATTACACGCTTGATGACATTCTTTTAATCTCCTGCTTTTTTTAGATTCAGTATTCCAAACCTATTAGTATTTTCTCATCATAAGTCATTAGTATCGGAATATAGCCAGTGGTAGATTTTTTTTTTCTGAACAAAATTCTTCTGGAAAGCTCTTATGCATTTTCTCTTGTGTATCTTTTCTCTTAAATTCTCAGTTGAAATATTACCAGGCTTCGAGATATATTAGAGTGTGCAGTTGCCCAGTATTAGCATATAAAGTCATTTATGGCTACCCAGATCCCAAAGACCCAAGTGAGATGTTTACATTATTTAAAATATAGAATCATAAACATCCCAAGTGAAGTATTAAAGAATTTAAAGATAAATAAATTATTGAGTTCTATTTTTTTCCCTTTGATTTTTACTTGGTGCTTGCTTAAAATACTAACTAAATGTGTCCTAGTATCATTTTATTTCATTGTACACAGCCTAGAACTCCTTTTGAAATGGCTTTCATTGCCACAGGAGTCAAGGGTCCTGACATTTTTGTAAGTTGGCCCATTGGAGTTACCTTGGTTCAATAATTGTGACCCTATATACCTTCCAATTTCGCCCAACTAAAGGTTACAAACAGACATGAGAGTTTTAGTAGTGTATAGAACTTAGATTCACTCAAAGACTGTAATCTAATGACCATATGTACACCACAAAGCAATCTATGCTTTTGATATACTTCCATTCTACATAACATACTGTGAGACAGTAGTTGGCACCAGACTAGGCTTTTAAATTCTCAACTTGTTAAGAGCTACCAAACAGGTTATCTCTGTTTTTGCCTTCCTGTGTATGCAATAGTTACAGGAAGGTTCCCACAATTCTACCTTGATGCTAGATTAGTTTAATTATATTTATTTTAAAAGTCCAATTTTGCATAAACTGGTTTGGGTGGCAATCGTAACCACAAACAGCAGTTTTCAACCAGGTAGAAATTAGTCTGAAACAAAGTTATTATGACAATTTTCGAATTAGCAGCTAGGTTCTAATAATGAAGGAAGACTAAAGAATTTGAGAATGTCATCCAGATATTAAGAAACTAGACAATGGGAGACTATGAAAAAAAAAACCACTTATAATTCCTACTACTACTGATTCTCTCTATTTTGTATGCAATTCATGTAGACAGACCATTTGTTTCTTCATACTTCACACATTCTTCATTAACTTGGAGCTGCTCATTCTTGGCTGTGCCGCCCATTCAGTTTTCCTAAGAAAAGATTAGTGTATCTCTCTGCTGTTCAACAAAACAATTCCTGGTTCATTCGATAATTCAAAGTTTTTATGATTTCATCCAACATTTCACTTGTGTAACAGATAGTTTAGGTTGGGCCTTCTCAAACCTTGTGTGTTCTTAACATTGTGTGGTGTTGCTAAATCAACCATTTGAATGGTTTATTTTGGAAGGACTCAGAGTCAGACCAGAAAACAGGGATGACAAGTAACACTATTCCTTTTGTGGTCTTAATAGCTTGTACCTGTTCCATTAATTGTGTCTATCACAGTCATGATGCTTTGAGTTATTTTTTTTAAATTTGATGATAGGGGTATCATTTTATGACATTAGGGAGTGCTGAATATATATCGGAATAACCTACTACAGTAGCAGTGGTGATTGTATAGTTAGGTTTGAATTTTTACTGCCTACTCATTGCTTGACTTGTTTTGGAATGCTTTCTCTATATTGTTTTAAGACAGATAAGTGTTATGCCAGAAAGTTTATTACTTCCTTTCCATTCATGAATGCCAGAATAGCAGTACTGAATTTTCATACAGTTAACATCTAAAGCTCTGCAGCTGCTATGACTTGGGAAGCCAAAATTATCTCATCTTGATAGAGCAACAGCAACAGCAGCAGCAACAGCAATAAGACCAACATATGTATCATAGATAATGACCAATAAAGAGAGTAACATTTTCAGTCCAATAGAATTAGAATATGGCTCCCAGAACTAAATGGCCAATGTCCCAGAAGAATTCTGTGGTGTTGGGAAACTCCAAGCCAGGAAGAGAAGAGGGGTCAAGCAGGGAACGAGTTTGAATCCTTGCATAGCTGTTTTAGCCATACTTTATTGTACACCGCTCAAAGTCCCTCTTTAAGGGAGATGGGCAGTTCAAAAATGGGAAATAAATAAAAATAATAAAATAATAAAATAAAATAAAATAAATAAAATAATAAAATAAAATAAAATAAAATAAAATAAAATAAAATAAAATAATAAAATAAAATAAAATAGCAATAGCAGTTAGACTTATATACCACTATATAGTACTTTACAGCC
>QLTV01001495.1:2713094-2745469 GCA_003457575.1 Thermophis baileyi
AAATATGTTTCTCTCTCTGTGTGTGCATGTGTGCGTGTATATTTGTGTTTGTGTGTGTGTGTGTGTGTGTGTGTGTGTGTGTATGTGTGTAATAAAAAGATTTACCTTGCACTGTTAACCAGAATTATGGGTGCTTACAATTATGCTAATAATGCCTTTAATACTATCTACACATAAGTAACTTTTCAGATTTTTGATGCCTTTTCACTCTTACTTCTTACTATTCCTATTTAGGTTTCCTTTGAGATATCAGTAGAGGCTCGGACATGCCCAGCTGAGAGCATCTCACACATCTTCACTATCAAACCAGATTGGTTTCGGGACACTGTAGAGGTGACCGTTTCTTACAACTGCACATGTGGATGTACCAAACAGATAGAGCATAACAGCAGTAAATGTAGTGGAAATGGCACCCATGTGTGCGGATTATGTGACTGTAACCCAGGCCATGTAGGAGCCAAGTGTGAATGCGAGGAAGGAGAGAGTGGGGCCACGTACCACAACATGTGCCGAGAAGCTGAAGGGAAACGTATCTGCAGTGGCCGTGGAGAGTGCTCCTGTCACCGCTGTGTGTGCTACAGAAGTGAATTTGGCAGGATCTACGGGCTCTTTTGTGAGTGTGATGACTTCTCCTGTCCAAGATATAAAGGCATTCTCTGCTCAGGTATGTATTAGATTATCTCACAGTTCATTTGGGTAAGCAGGGGGGGGAACCTCAGGTTTTTTTTTTATTTGCTTGCTTGCTTGCTAATGCTGCTGCAATTCAAAATGACTTTGAGCATCTTATACTTCATAGTGTAGCGTAATGTGGCATGGCATGGCATGGCATAGCAACAGAACTAAAATAGATACCATAACAACACCTTGATTACAATCATAGTAATCACACACAATTATTAGGAATCACATGGGGATGTGTCATCCAGTGGAATCCAGCTGTACAAGTCCTTTCCAAAGCCCCTCTAGAAAGACACTAGAAAGGGATAGAGATACCCTTCCAGGAGTAAGTAGGCTGTTCTAGAGTATGGGAGTCAGCTGTAGAGAAGAGTAATCCTCAAGGTCCATAATGGTACCATTCCCTACGGGTTGGGACCTACAACAAGCCTTCCCCACCAGATCTCACCAAATGGGCACGGCAGTCTCAAAGATTCCTAGATCCTAAGCTATAAAAGATCTTATAAGATCACCTTGAATTGTATTGAAAGCCTACTTCTCTCAGTGGAGGTATTATCTCAGTGGAGGTGTTACAAATCAAGGTGATTCCATTACTTCTTGAGCCATTGCATTTTGGACCATTTCTGAATGGTCTTCAAGGGCAGACCCCTCATAAAATTCATTGTACTAATTTAGTTCATGACCACCACTCAGTGGTGGGATTCAGCCAGTTCGCACCTATTCGAGAGAACCGGTTGTTAACTTTCTAAGCAGTTCAGAGAACCGGTTGTTGGAAGAAATCTTATTTTGTTTTTCCCCACTTTACAGGGCTAATCCTGTAAGGAAGGCAGGAAGGAAACATTCTGGTGTTGTTTCTAGCCTAATCTTTATTGCCCTGCTTACAGAAACTGCCTCTCTGGTTAACCCTTATTACATTGTAACAGCTAAGGCGAAGCACCCATCGACGTGAGTGACATTGAGTTGGCCACGCCTACATGGTCACATGACTACCAAGCCACACCTACGCAGCTGGTCATTAGGACAGAGAACCGGTTGTTAAATTATTTGAATCCCACCACTGCCACCACTCAATAAATCTTATCAAAGTTGCCAGTTTGGCATAAGAGTAAAAGTTTAAGACTTTACGTTTCTCTTATCCTTTCTCTTAATAGCTATATTAAATGTATATTCATTTGGGAGCCACACAACAGGGGATTGTTTCCTAAAGTTGTAAGTTAATGCAATTTTACATTACTACATTGGTACATACAGTATATTGTCATCAAGTGGAATCACACTTAAATATAATGTTCACTACATCAAATAAATGTAATATTTTCCAGCTAGAGAGAAAATTATCATTAATCAAGGAGAAATTAGATGGTTTTTTTCTTCCCTGGTAATAATTAATACCTGGTAGGTAATGAGATTAAGAGATAAATGAAAGTGAAAGGGGAACCCACCAGGGGTGGGTTCCACTTACCTTCCCCACTGGTTCGCATCGCGCATTTTTGCTTCCGCACATGCTCAGTAGCTACAATCAGCCTGAAACACAGCTGAGGAGCTGATCAGCTGTGCTTCGGGAGAAGGAATAAAGGTCAGTATAAACCCAGGGGCGGGCGGGAGGGCCCTTTTTCAAGCGGCAGAACAGGAAAAACCTTCCAAACAGTAAAAAATTCACAAAAAATTCCTAAAAAAAGATGGCGGCGCCCACGGACCGGCACCGACCGAACCGGATCCGTGACATCACCAGCGGGTCAATAACGGTTCAGGCGATCCAGTCCGAACCGGGAGGAACCCACCCCTGGAACCCACAAAATAATATGAGGAAGAATGCTGTATACAATTGTTTTGCTTGCCTGAGGTTATAGTCTTAGATTGGCTTTATATGCAAGAAGGGAATGCAAATTGCAGATTTTATGAGTTTGCTTTCCTTTGGCAAAGACACTTGTTTGTGTGAAATGCATGGAAATATTGTGCAGAGGATGTTGTGTCTACAGTTCTGGGACATGAAAATTCCCAGAAATGATGGACATGAAAAGGGACAGGTTTGGAAGGGCTTCTATGAATTTGAGTAAGATGTAGTGGCCTGAGTCCACCCTGACTGCAGGGCTATTGGGACTTTATTCAATCTTGCTGACTATTAAGGTCAGAGAACAGACTATCATACAGGAAAGTGGACTTGCACACGGTTTTTATGAACTGTACAAAAATAGATTTATATCATCAGCTGAGCCTGAGTCATGCTGGACACACATGATTCCTGTAAAGACACTGTTCAAAGTTTAAATGAAGAAAAAAAAAGATTTGAAAACTACAGCAATGGCTGCAGAGAAAATTGAGAGGAAATGCAAAATCATTCTTTGATGACTCAGCTTCCCCTCCCCCCCCCCGCCTCATTCAGAAGGCCATATGGAATGATGACCTTTGTTTACAGTGAGAGCTTAGATGTATTTTCAAGAATTCCTGCTGAGGAGGTTGGGAAAGAAGAAGAGAGACACAGAACAGAAAAGTTCAAACAGTAGCCCTTAAAGCATGGGTGTCCAATATTGGCAACTTTAAGACATAGCTTGCTGGGGAATTCTGGGAGTTAAAGTCCACAAGTCTTATAGTTGCCAAGGTTGGACACCTCTGCTTTAAAGGCTTCATAAATATTTATTTATTTATTTATTTATTTATTTATTTATTTATTTATTTATTTGTCAACAAGTGCAAGGAAACAGGACACATGAAAAAAATGGCACAAATAAATGGATATAAAGAAGCAAAACATAGCCATAAACACATAAAATGAGTACATACAAATGGGTACAGTAGGACAGGGACGGAAGGCACGCTGGTGCGCTTATGCACGCCCCCTTAGGGACCTCTTAAGAAACGTGTAAGGTCCACGGTAGACAGTTTAAGGTAAAAGGTATGGGGGTTAGAGAAACTAACAACAGGATCAGGTAAAGTATTCCAGACATTTACTACTCTATTGCAGAAGTCGTATTTTCTGCAATCAAGATTAGAGCGGATTACATTTAGTTTGAATCTATTGATAGCCCTAGTGTTATTGCGGTTGAAATTAAAGTTAAATTAATTTATGTGGTGAGCCTCTTCCTAACAGGTAGAAAAGAAAGAACTTGTTTCAGTTCCAGCAACCCTAGCATAAGAAACACTTATTCGTATCAGACATATCTCTGGCAAACCCCATAAAAAGTGACCTGTTGAATGTGAGATAGACTGTACAGGAATAGATGTTCCTAAGTCACCAAAGCCTTGTTTGATAGGAAGGATCCACTTTTGTTGGTTTGTTGCTTTGTTTCATTCCTTGAAAGCTTGGCTTGCTCTCACCACACTCTGTTCTCAAATAAATATGGAAATAATAGCATACTTTAAACTGGAATGGGGAATAGGAGAAGTAAATTGTCAAAGTAGGGAAAGGAATGAAACAACAGTTCTGCACTTATTAGACTGTAATTTAAAGCCAACTTCTTCAACTAAGCTTCTCTAAATTAGTTGGATAAGAAGGTTTCACCATACCCAGCCATCATAGGACATCTAGAGAGCTACAGGTTAGGAATCCTTCCTTTTGCTATGTTTCTCCTTTTATTTATTTTATTTTTTACAAATGGCAGATGAAGCTGATCAAATCCGCTTAGTTTTAGAAGCATCAAATCTGGCTCTGATTACATTTGGTGGCATTCAAACACAGGAAAACAAGAATTCCCTGAGGAAAATGCAGAGGGTTTGTAAAAGCAATCAGTGACAGTGAAGCAGTAGAATAATTAGACACAATGAAGAGAGCATGGTAATGAGTGCATTGTTCTGCACAAAATAATATTAATAATAAAACAATAAAGAAGTTCCCCTCAGTACCCGATGGTAGAAGCTTGTAGGTTCTTGTCAGGAGGTTTGGACTGTAAATTGTACAGTATTGTTTAAGGGTGGCTTTTTTGTTTTTGTTTTTTTCCTTTGGGGAAAAAATATGTTTTATAGTTTGATGACTTGGCTGTCTGGAAACATTCCCAGAGTGATTCAGTGGAACTTCAAATGCCATGCAAGACAACATGAGACCTTGTGGTTTATAGAAGAAACCAGTCTACATGGGTAGAATAAATCCTACAACACATGGCATATTCAGTCATGTGAATAAAGTAAGAATATTGAGTAGAACACTGAGTAGAAAAAGTGAAGATCATTGGTGGTGCAACAAAAATGGGAGAAGTTGAACCATTTTATGCATTGCCAAATGTTAGCATTTGAAGGGAGTACTGGATGCTATAGAACTCTACTGCCAGTGCCATTACAAGATAATAGTAGTAGTAGTAGTAGTAGTAGTAGTAGTAGTAGTAGTAGTAGTATAGTAGTAGTAGTAGTAATAATAATAATAATAATAATAATAATAATAATAATAATAATAATATCCACTGTTAGCGAATTTTACCCATATCTTATACTGCAGGGAATTCTGTAGGTATTGTCAACATAAATAAATCCTACCTATAGAACAGACCACAAATTACAGGTGCGAAATACACAGATTAAACTTAGTAAATTAAAAAGTACCTGTGTCAGCAAGAATTGACCTGGAAGACATACAATCAAAGTATGCACTGTGCAACAAAAAGTGCACGATGAACATCAGTTTTTAATTTGAAACAAGAGGGCAATAGGAAAGATGGCTTAATCAAGAAGATCCACAGAGGAAAATAACAAGACAATGAAAATGAGAGACCTTTTTAAGAAGTTCAAAGAAACCACGGGGGGGGGGGGATTACAGTTAAACTTGGATTTTGTTTTTGGCCATTCAATCATGTCCAATTTGGAGATTGCCTGGACAAGTCACTGCAGTTTTCTTGGCAAGGTTTTTCAGAAGTGGTTTGGCTTGCCTCCTTCCTAGGGCTGAGAAAGAGTGACTGGCCCAAGGTTACCCTCCTGGCTTTGTGTCTAAGGTGGGACTAGAACTCACACTCACCTGCTTTCTAACCAGATACTTAACTAACTACACCAAGCTGGCTCTCAAGCTTGGAATACTCAGGAATAATCCCAGAAGAGATGTAATAAACACAAAAGATGAGGTATGGCAGCAATAAACCAGCTATCAGATAGGAAAGCATCAGGTGCAAATGAAGTAAACCTTAAAACCGTATAAAGATAAGATAAAGCGTCAACACATGGTGAAGACTCTACAGTCTAGAGACTGAAAAAAAGATCAGTCTATAGAGATGTCAGGGAATGTGCAATTTACCATCCTATTTCAATCATCCCTCCCTCCCTCTCTTTCTTTTTCTCTCTTTCTCTCTCCCCCCTCCCCTCCCTATAACCCCAGCTAAACACAAAACCAGATAGCTATGGAGAATGTAAACAGAAGGGTTAGCTTTGCTTTATTATTATTATTATTTATATTTATATTGCATTGTGGTCTTTGATCACATTGATTATCTTGGAATGTGGAATATATTAAAGTTCATAAGGACACAAAAACACCTGATTACTGTTCAGAAGAACCAGCACAATGAACACGAATCTACAATGAAAATCGAATTGATACAGAATGATTCAGAATAGGAAAAGGAGTGAAATAAGGGTGCATGTTTTCCTCCTGGACAACAACTATAACAACGGCAGAATTGGAAGTGGTGATAGATGGAATCAAAATACGATGCTGAAGTGACAACAGTTGGACATACATAGCCAGGATTGTACTTACTGTAGTCAGTAATAAAGAAATCTACAAGAACATATTCAAAAAGTAAAATAGAAAATGAAAAATCCATGTAAATGTTAAATATTAACAGGTTGAAGGTAATATCCTTGTTGTCCTGTGGTTAACAATGAAGAAGACAAGGTGGTAAGCTTTGTTTTCTTAAATTCAAAATGAGTAGAAAAGAACTAAAGAAGATATTAATTACAGCAAGATTCATTGTAGGAAGAAAGGCAATGACAGATTTAGGCACCATCATGCAATATATTTCAATGACAGCAAAGATTAGAGTGATTAAAACAATAGTATTTCTTGTCATAATATATGGTTGGGAATACTGGACACTGAGAAATACTGCGAAGGTGCCTTCAAAGTATAGATCTAAAGTTGGTAACAAAGAATGCTGTGGATTGCAAGAGGAACCCAATAATCATGGACCAAATAAGCACTGACTCCTTATCTTGAACGGGATGGTGATGAGCAAGCAGAAACTCCCATACTTTGGGTATGCAATGCCAGTGGATGATAGACTATTACAAATGACTCTGTCTGGCAAGTAGGAGATGAAGATAATGGATAAATTGGTTGAATGGAATCAAAGAGATTTCATGAATATCCCTGGAAGAGCTGCAGATAGATAGTCACTAAAGCACACCTCTATTTGTCCATGCAGCCATCCAGGAAATGTGTCTGACTCAGTGGCACTTAATTAAAAATTCCAATTCTGAACATTTTGTTCAACTATAGAAATCAGTTAAATTGAGTGGCGTGGTGGCCTAGTGGTGAAGACACTCGCTTCCCACTCAGAAGGTTGAGAGTTCAATCTAGGTAGTGGCAGATGTTCTCTCCTAGGACGCAAAGAGAAAATACCTGCTGTGAACTCCATGTAGGTGTCAGGAAGGATATCTGCCCAATAAAATGCTCAGCTCCATCCAGTTACCCCGACCCTACCCTGAATAGGGACTACAGAGTTGTTAAAAGGGAGTTTTATATAATTCAGTTAAATTACCTGCTGAATTGATTCCGTGATTTGATAGCAATAGCAGTTAGACTTATATACCGCTTCACAGTGCTTTACAGCCCTCTCTAAGCGGTTCACAGAGTTAGCATATTGCCCCCAACAATCTGGGTCCTCATTTTACCCACCTCGGAAGGATGGAAGGCTGAGTCAACCTTGAGCCGGTGAGATTTGAACCGCCGAACTGCAGCTAGCAGTCAGCTGAAGTAGCCTGCAGTGCTGCACTCTAACCACTGCGCCAGCTCGGCTCTTATATATAATAACCCTCAGTAAGTTTGTTCTTGTATAGGTCCATATTGATTTTAGTTTTTGCATTTCTGAATCAATGAAACCAGGTAGTAGTTTTAAGTCCCTGTCTTGATCTATGAATTGCTTCATCTCAAGTGTCCCAGCGATGGTATAAGAAGGAAATAGTGGGAAATATCTAACTATTTTTATTGGCTTCTTAGAAAAATAATCTCTTTGTAAAGATCTATATAGCTAACATATCTAGATATTACCAATTCTCTCTTATATTTTTAACTCATGGCTCTTCTGGCAAACTATTTATGATTTCTGTGGACCTATTTAAAAACTGTGAGCAAAAGTGAGGTGTGTTAGTCTGTTTTAACATAATTCCACTTCAGGGGTCCTGAAAAAGGGTTAGGCATGGTGTGCTTCTATTCATATTGTGAAGGGGGTTAACATTGTGAAATATGAGAACGTTTAGACCCCTCAGTTATAATGAGAATTGACATAAACAGCAGGAAGTGGCGTCCTCTTTTTTGTTTTTATTTATAGCAAGAAGGCTTTTATTGTATGCATTAGATTGAAGGGATACTACCATGCTTGGAGTCTCAATATTGTTGGGTTATGGCTTTTTTTTTAAGAATGTGCTGTGTGTGTGTGTGTGTGTGTGTGTGTGTGTGTGTGTGTGTGTGTGTGTGTGTGTGTGTGTGTGTGTGTGAGAGGGGGGGCGAGGGGTGGTTCTAACTTACCTCGCTGCTGGTTTGCTTTCTCCCGTGCTGCGTGGGTGTGCTTCATGGGCGCGCGCTTTGCGCGCGCGCGCTTGCACAGTGCCAAAAAATCCAAAAAAATTCCAAAAAAAGAGCCAAAAAGATGGCGACGCATGTGCAGTGCCGGAAACTCGGCTTCTGCGCATGCGCAGAAGAAAAAATTAAAAAATTTCAAAAAAATTTCAAAAAAAAAAATTCAAAAAATTTTTTTAAAAAAAAACAAAATATGGCAGTGTCCACAGACCGGCACCGACTGAACCGGCTCCGTGATGTCACCAGTGGGTTACTACCAGTTTGGGTGAACCGGTCCAAACCAGGAGGAACCCACCTCTGAGGTGTGTGTGTGTGTCTTGAGGTTGTCAGTGTGATTTGGCTCTTGGATTTCTTGCAATCCGGCAAATCTCTCTTGCTCACTCCAGGTTGCTCACTCCCATATCTCCCTGTCTTCCTCAGGGTGAAGAGCAGAGAAGAGAACTGTCTGGAGTTATCTCTGCCCTAAAGCAGCCTGTTAAACCTCTCTTTAAAACCAATTAATAAAACGCTGAAGGAAAAAAAAAAACCTAATTCTATAATGCTGATAAATTCCTGGTCTCTTGACTTCAAGTTTTTTTCCTTTTCTTTCTTTTTTTTCTTGTGTCTTTTCTTTTGCCTATCTTCCCTGCTCCCCCCCCATGCTTAATAAAAAAAAAATTAAAGTTACTATGCACCCCTTTGGGATTCTCCTTCTTCCCTCAGTACAGAAACCTCCTGCTTTCTCCCTTCTCATATTTTCCTGCCCAGCAAGTCATCATGTTGATGGATATCATGCCCATGAAGCTCCAGTAACACTGAGGGCATGTCTGATTTCATCAGATCTGGGCTATGCAAAATTCAGAATTTTCCATTCTGTGGAAACTTGGGAACGTTTTCCCTCAAAACAAACACAGTATTTGTATCAAACAGAAAATGCAACTTGTATCTCATTTCTATACCTATCAAACTGGCATGCATAATAAAGAGCTTTGACCCTTGCATACCTATGAATTTAAGGCAGTTTTTTTAATATTGTCATGGTTGAAGCTGATAAATCTTTTCCTAATTAATACTGCATTTTAGACATGTTTCACTGGCCAAAGGGCTCTCAACAGATTTATTCTGTTTTGCTGTAAAATAAAAAAAAAATCACCAAATTAACATTTTCTGTAGTATTACCATAACTTTTCAGAAACCTTTACTTTAAATTCACTGTTTTAAAAAATATGTTAAAATATGCTGGATGCTTTCTAAGTTAATACAATAATGTTTACTCTTCATCGTAGGTCTGTTTGTAAAGAGTGATAAAAATAGCAGAGAAGTATTTCCCCATTTGTTGTGTGGGAAGGGATCTAACTGAAGCTAGCATGAATATAGCAGGAAGAATTAAATCTTTGAAAGATATTTTTGTAAAAAAGATGAAAAAGGTACCAAAGCAGCATCCAGGAAACAAAGGGCTCATTTTCAAAGGGGAAGCAACTGTCTAGCATCTGGATGAATCTGTCAACATCACGCATGAGTTGTATATATATACAGAATCTTTTAAATGACTGGTCTTGTGTGTATCAACTCCCAAACTCTTTATCTGTGGATAATTAGAAAGCCATCTGTGGAAATGATAATAGGATGCAGGAATGGCAGCACATACATAGCCAGATCATTTTTGGCAACCCTTGGAGTTGCCCCAGATTTAATCTTCAATGTTTGGAAGCAAATGAGGAAATGCAGCAGCCCTGTTAGGGCAGAACTTTAAAAAAAATAACAAACAAAATGGACATGTTAAATTTGCATCAGGATTTGCTTATTTGTTTTTAAAATCCAATTTCCCCAAAAGATAAAGTCAACTGGATATTTTGCCTTCAAATCTTTGGGTGGTCATGGTTCTGTTCTGCTTTTAATTTGCTTTAATATGGCTGGTCCCAAATAGATTGTTTGCCCTGATGATTACTTCTGTCTAGAAATATAGGAGAAGAAGAGGCAGAGTCAAGGGGGCAGAGTCAAGAGAGGAATCAGCCTGGAATCATTACATTCTCACAAGTGATCCGCATCCAGCCCCTCTTGAATTCTGTTAACTTTTATCTAGCGCCAATGTAGTGCTGACTGTCAGTTCAACTAGATTCTTGTGTATAGGCATGAGCAATAAATCAGCTTAAGTGGAAGTTAAGCATGGTCCTGATTCTTCATGCCTGACAAGAAATATTGTTTGAGCACATTGAAATATATCTCTGGAACATAAAAATCTTTGGGATCCAATCCCAAGAGAGGGGAAAAAAAATCCTTCCCAGGAAAATCATGACACAATTGATCCTGCAGCTGTTTCTTTGATGAGGCTCCAGAAGGAGATGGCAATGACAATGCAGGCGCAGAGAGGTAGGAAGGCACCTTCTGCTTCAGTTCACAATGTGTTCAGACAGGATACAAAACCATGAGTACTAACACAACCTTTATTGTAAAATTGCAGTAATAGAATCTTCAAATCTTGCAAGCCCCCTCCCGCGCCTTTACTTTGCAGGAACTAGGGAGGGTCTCTTTTGAGACTGTTTCCTTGACCCCATTCCTCCCTCCTTTGGACTCAGATTTTATTTATTAGACTGTTGTCTCAGCTGTGGCTCTTCTTCCTGTCTTCCAAGGTTATTCTCTCAGCTCATTACGTGATGCTTCCAACTTATTCATCTACTTTGGGTTATTTAAATCCAGACAGCTAATACACAGCATGCAGCTTGCCAGGCAATTGAGTTAATTCTTGAGTTATATAAGGCAACAAAAATTCACCAAGATTTGTCACTTCATTCCTACCGCCCATCACTTTTGCCTTCCCACAGATATGCTGACTTCTTACAAGAATATCAGCATCACTCTTAATCCATTCTCATGTGCAAATTTATGAAATTAAGAAGCATGGGATATATGATGAGCATTCAGATTAAGCAGAAAGATAACCCAAGATGATTATCTGTGCTTCTTTGGCTGATTTCTCCTTATTGTTTTGGGCAACAGATGACTTCTACTGGTAAAGCTGCGGCACAAGAATTTGGAACTCTGTGCTGAGGTTGTACAGCTCTCCAAAGAAAAGTGAGCAACATATGGCCTCCAGATGTTTGTTGGCTATTGTCCCTGAGCATTGGCTAGACCAGCCAAGGCTGATGGGTGAGCCCAGCAATCTTTGGAAAGCTACCTGGTCCCTCCCAGCATTAGCCTCTTTGCTGATTTCTCCTGGAACAGGGGGAAAAAGCAACTGGAATATTGATGGTGGTTGACCAGTAAGTATGAGAAAGTGAAATTTTCTGCGAGACATTGTAGCATCCTTTCTCTTAATTTTGCAGACAAAGTGACAGTTACAGTTACAAACTCTTTGTAAGGATCATATGCAGTTATACTACGTTTGAAGCAAATGACTCTTCCCTGGGACTACATTACTTAGCCAAGTGTCAAAAGCTGATATTCTGAATTTCTTAGCTGTGCCCTCTACTGGCACCTCTGATTGTTCAATAAGTCTCAGTGTTACCCCAAGGAGTACTAAACTCTGTCTTCCTGTGCAAACAACTTGGCTGTTGTTGGCTTATCCGATTACAGATCCAAGAATGTGCCAGTGAGAGATGGGAAAAGGACATTCTTAAGGCCCTGGTGTTTGCAAGGGTTGATGACCATCATCTTGTTCCAACTTCTCTTTCAACCCTGTTTGCATAAGCAGACCAGATTTTACTACTTAAAATTACCACAGGACTGGCCATTTTTATCTGTTTATGTAATGGCTACCATGCTCCGAACCTTTGAGGGGATTGGAGCAGTCTATTCTAAAGGACCCAGCAGGCTTGTTTTCTTTACAAAGAAAAAAAAAGCGCTCTTAATAAATAAATGATCACCAGTTCTTTGGCCTTCTCAGTGTATAAGGATTTCTGCAATCCTGATACAGTATTGGCACGCTCATGTGTTCCAGATCTGACAAGGCGCAGTCAGGCTCATCGCACAATGCGTGCAGAGTATGGATAATTCTGTGAGCAAGTTATAATTGAACAAAGAAATGGGTCAATCAACTTTTCACTATTTCTTCTGGGTCAAACCTATAAAACCAAGGGCCCCTTTGTTTCTGTTTTTGTATTTTTCCATTGTATTGTTTATGCTGGAGATGGAAAATAATGAAGTGGAAGAATGTGTAGGTGTAGATGTGAGGGAGGGAACTGAGAAAAATGTGGGTTTCTTTTTCCAGTTAATGATATTTTTTAAAATCGTTCTCCAGTATGCTTATTCTGGAACCTTTGAATTCACTCCAGAGATAATGAAAGAAGAGGGCAAATACATTGATACTTTTGTGCTCCTTTATAACAGTTTAAATGGGTTGTTAACACAAGTACAGGAATATTTGAAATCAATGATCCTTTAATATGACATGAAGTGGAATGAAAAAGATGGGTTTATATGCTGTATTGAGATAGAAGCACGCCTTGTTGAATTCAATTGACATGGTGAAATGAGAAGAGGAATGTCCTCCTTGCCTCCAGATAACCTGATGTTTAAACATGAATATAATAAGTAATTCTTAAATAGCACTTCTATCGTGAAGTATTGCAATTAAGGCCAAAATAGAAACTGAGAAATAGAAATGTCAGAATATTTTTAGGTTTTGACCAAATATTTGAGAACATTGATTATTTGTCCTTGCAGGGAAAAACTGATTAACCCTACTCCCGAAAACCTTCGTGCTAAATCTTTGCCAGGGTTAGGGTTAGGGTTATATTCATGTTTCATCTGAGGAATAGAAACCCCACCATTCAAGGCCTTCCAAGCTTTTTTCTTACCTTCAAAGTTTAAGAAAACTTAAATTTTGTTTTTAAAATTATTTTTGTGTTTGAATTCCCCATACCTGATTACACAAAGCATTTAAAACACCAGGCTGGACAAAGATTAATCTGCATGAAGATTATTTAGGCCTTCAACAGCACTTGAATGTACGGTTAAAAAAGTCTGACCATCTTTCTATGAATTAAATTCTACAGGTAGTCCTTGACTTACAACAGTTGATTTAGTGACAGTTTGAAGTTACAACAGCACTGAAAAAAGTGACTTATGGCCTTTTTTCACCACGGTTGCAGCATCCCTGGGGTCATGTGATCAAAATTTGGATGCTTGGCAATTGGCTCACATTTATGAGGGTCCCAGGGTCATGTGATCCCCTTTTGCGACCTTCTGACAAGCAAAGTCAATGGGGAAATGTGATTCACTTAACAACAGTGTTACTATCTTAATAACTGCAGTGATTCACTTAACAGTTGTTGCAAGAAAGGTCATAAAATGGGACAAAATTCATTTAACAAATGTCTTAGCAACAGAAATGCTGGACTCAAATGTGGCCGTAAGTTGAGGACTACCTGTAGTATTTTGAGCCAAAGTTTTGACTTTTCCTCAGAAGTTGCCTTGTGTTCTCATTCTTGATTTCCTACCTGGCCATAGATATTAATTTTACTTTTAAAGGTACCAATAATGAAAGCAACCTTCCCTTATTACAATCTTAATGTTCTAAGAGTATATTGAGAATATATCATATCACAAATGATTTGTTATCTATCCATATCACAATTTTTTAAATAAAAGAGTGACTGTACATATGTATTAGGGTTCACTTTATAACACTTATGTATTGTTGATGTTCTACAGTCATTGATATATGTTACATAGTTGGATGACTAATTAGCATCTTTTACGCCAATTAGCAAACTAGTCTATGGAGTGAAGTGAGAATATTAAAGCTGTAATTAATATATATAAACAGAATGGGATACTTTTGTAGTTGTTGCTCTGTGCAAAATGTAAGAAAAATATTTACTTGGCCAAGTTTTATCTGATAGTTTAATCAAAATTTAAATTAAGATGCCAACAGTATGTGCCCGTGTGAACAAATTGCAGAAAACCACAGCATGAAGGTTGCCGTCTTAGCTCTGTGCCAAATCTCTTAATTTGAATTGTACATTGTTGGGACGTAGCCAGAGTTGGAGGAGATGAAGGGAATGGGCCTTTTTGTGGTGCTTTGTGCATTTTAATAAGCATGAGTGCATAAAAGGGGCACAGGAGGCCAAGACAATATCCTGCCAGGCTCTTGAAGGACAACAAGACAGGATAATATATTTCCAGTTTCTGTTTGCTCTTTGCTGGCGTTCACAGTAGCAGACTGCCGGCATCAATGCTGAGAATTTGGATGTCTGATTTAGTTTAGCAGAGGCAGGGTGTAATTTCGATAAATGCAAGACTTTTCCCCCTAAGATTTCTAAACTCCCCCACCCCTCGATCTTCTCTAAGCTTTTTGTGCTTGGCTGTTTCTGTGTCCTCCACTTTTTTCCACACTGTAATTTTTTGTAATTGTGCTTGCAGCATCCTTATTAGAAAGATGATCCATCTAACCATCTTATGTTCAGGTCCCCATTAGCTGCTCCTCCATTACATAGTGCCAGAATGAGAAAAAGTTACAAAAGAATGTAACTTTTTACATTTGTTGAGAATAGTATAGGGCAGTGGTTCTCAACCTTTCTAATGCCGCGACACCCCCCCCCGCCGCTGCGACCCCCCCGCCACCACCCAGATGCCACCATTTGGGTTCTTTTACCTTCTGCGCATGCGCAAAGCGTTCTGAGCATGCGCAGAGGGGAAAAGAACCCAAATGGCGGCGTCCGGGCGGGTGGGCGACGTCTCCCGCTTCTGTAGCTACCGGCTGTCCGGCGACCCGCAGGCACGGCCGAACCGGGAGCATTTCACCCCTGCAAGTGACGGTGGCACCAAGATGGTGGGCTAACGCGCGCGGCGACCCCTGTGAAATGGTCGTTCGACCCCCAAAGGGGTCGCGACCCACAGGTTGAGAACCGCTGGTATAGGGTCTCCTGCTTGAGCAAGGGCTTGGACTAGAAGACCTCCAAGGTCCCTTCCAACTTTGTTATTCTGCATTCTGTAATATAAATAATTGCCTATTTCTCTGTCTGCTTAGCCCTTTCTAAATTAGAGCAATTAGAAATTACTTGTTGGGATTTCTTTGATACTTGCCAGCCATCAATAAAGCATAAAGCTCATCTATCAAAGGGCTTCTGGAAATACTGTGTGGGTGTATAACATTTAACAACCTAAATTTTTTTTAAAAAAAATGTAATAAAATAAATGCTTGCTTTTAAGCAAATGATGAGGTTGTCTCTTTGTAGTTGATCAGCTGGAAATAACTAATGTTTTGTTGGAATAGAAGAAGTATTTTTCTAATGATGTTGGAAAGTGAATGAAATATCCACCAAACATTATTTAGTAAATATGATCCAAAACCAAAATAGCAGTTTTGGGAACTGCTTGGGATATCGTTAGTAATAGGGCTGCACACACTTAAATGTTTGGAGAGAACTGTTTTGTATTTGGTGTGAGGGTGACACTTCTCTGATGTTCATTAAAACAGCCTGGTCTTTTCCAGCTTTCTATGTGAAGCTGGCAAAAAGAAGTCATTCTTACATATGATCCAGATCTGCTAATTAAAGCTGATGTAGCTCTTAAAGCAATGCACCTTTTTCCATATTTGCAGAGTAATGAGAAAAAAATGGGGTTGGGGTTGTTTTAATTAAGAGTAGAAAGGAGCTGCTGTTGTGACAAATCCAAATTTTCGAAACGTTGCTGTATTACAGAACTAAATTGCATGCTAACTGATCCTCATTTTGAAAACATATCTTCATTTAATATTTGGGGGTGGGGAATCTACAATGTGCTTTATATCCTATTCCAACTGAATAATGCTAAAATACTTTAATTTTGAGTGCTTGAAAGCATCGTATAAACGCAAAAGGCTTATTGATTCATAAGAATATCAAGCAATATTACCTAGGTTTGGGAATTTCTGCCTTTCTTGAATTCTAAAAGTTGTTCATATTAGTAACATATCAGAAGATAATAGGAGCTTTTGCCAGTGTGGAGTGGACTTTCCCAGATATGTTGGATTATAAATCTCATTTTCATACCCAGATTAACTATTTGGCCAGTCTCATGAAGACCTAAGTTTCTGTACCTTTTCCAGATAATTGGTCTGGAAAAGAAGAGCAGCATACATCTAATGGGTTGAGCATTAACATGACATAACACATGAGTCCCACACAGACTGTCTAAACTGGCCATCTGTTTCCTATTGTATGCCTTACAGTGTCTACTATAACAATAAAGAAGGCAGGCAAAAGCTAACAGTTGTTCTCTAGCATCGGGTAGCCAGTGGTACCTTTGAATTGGTTTCATAGAGTCATCATGTAGTAGTACTGGTAGACTCCAATCTCCAAAAGTCAAATATTTTTTTTTTAAGTGGAGAGTTTAATAGATAGATACAGACTTGCACCTTTCAAGATTTTAAAGTTGCTCCCATATCATAAATAGCCATTAGCATTCTAGTCTGTATCATTATTTATTTATAATGTACCGTACTTGGATGGTGCTATCATTTACTTGTCGGTTTACTGTGTTCCTGACAGAAATATCTTACAGTCTAAAATTAGGTTAAGGCAGCAAAAAAAGGAGGAGAAGCAATTCGGATGAGAAAGTATATCTGAAATGGAAATCCAATTTTCAGCAGAATATTCATTCTTCTCTATTACTTATTTTAGCCTGCAACCTTTCCACAATAAGAGTCCCTTTGATTTTTCACTTCTTAAAGATTGCAGTATTCATTCAGTTGGATATGGATATGGATATGGATATATGTACATATCACATATCTATATCTATATCTATATCTATATATCTGTATCTGTATCTATATATCTATATCTATATCTACTGTCTGTCTGTCTGTCTGTCTGTCTGTCTGTCTATCTATCTATCTATCTATCTATCTATCTCACACACACACACACATATAAAATATATATATCTGTGTGTGTATATATTTGTGTGTGTGTTTGTGTGTTTATCTGCATGTGCATGAACATGTGCATTTGGTTCACCATAAGGCAATTAGTTTAGCTTTTACACAAAGTTTAAGTACATGGTCTGAGATATTAAGCTTCAAAATGAAGTACTTACGTGTGTGGCTAGAATGATAAAAACGATCTCATGTGAACACTTTTGAAATAATTCCTAGAACCTGTAGTAGTGCTATATCTATAGTGAGATAATGGCCAGAGACATTGTGCGTACACTGATGTCTTTCCTTGTTTTCTGTTTTGGATATGAGGTATTTTTTAATCTAGCTTAATATATACTTCTTTCAATGACATTGGGCACCAATAACTGTTTGGACACCTCCCTCATTGCCTGGAGATCACCTCATTTCTAAGGATTTCTACATTCATCTAAGCATAGAAACAAATAGGAGGCCAGCATGCCTCAAATCACCATTCTCCAACTTCATCTTTCTACATAAGAATTCCTTTGTGTGCCTCATGAGCTTTCCTTGGGCAAGTCAAGGGATGCACTATGCAGTCTAAATGGCCTGCTTGCTAAATGTGCCCATTGTATATAGCGCTAAGGCAAGTGAGAGGCTGGTAGTTGGTCCTGGGAAGGAAGTATCAACAGATTGTCTTCTGGCATGCTTCCAGGTTCTTGCTGTACCCACCTGTTTTTACTGGGCTGAAATCCTTGTAAGCCACCAGTCACTTGTGTGAGATGGTGATGATACAAATAAATAAATTTAATGAATAGGAAATCACCCCCACGATAAATTTTGAAATTAGACTGCATTAAAGAAAGCCAGGGAGCCTGTTTGGCTTAGTGGTTACGGCACGAGGCTAGAAAGTGGGAAATGAGTTCTAGTCCTACTTTAGGCATGAAGTCAGCTGGGTGACTTTGCACCAGTCACTCTCTCTCAGCCCTACAAAGAAGGCAAGGGCAAATTACTTTGGAAATCTTGCCAGGAAAACTGCAGGAACTTGTCCAGGAGTCAAAACTGGCAATACCCCACCACACCAAAAAGACCAAGCTTGGTGTGCAACCTTAGGAAGGCAGGTAATAGCTACAGTAGGTTTATATGGGAGAAACAGAATGCAAGACTTGGATTTAGCCAATAAAACCTCATGGGTGTGTCATTTTGGCCTAATAGCAATAGCAATAGCACTTAGACTTATATACCGCTTTACAGTGCTTTACAGCCCTCTCTAAGCGGTTCACAGAGTCAGCATATTGCCCCCAACAATCTGGGTCCTCATTTTACCCACCTCGGAAGGATGGAAGTCTGAGTCAACCTTGAGCCGGTGAGATTTGAACCGCCGAACTGCAGCTAGCAGTCAGCTGAAGTAGCCTGCAGTGCTGCACTCTAACCACTGCGCCACCTCGGCTCTTCACTCCTGATACAAATTGTTTTGAGAATAAAGTACGGTGTAAGTATTTTATAACAAATTTTATGTCTTGGGGAAAGGTTAGGAAGAAATTAATTCAATTAAATCCTTTATATTTTCTATGGTTCCTTTTAGATGGAACCTTACTGACTTACCATTTAGAGCTGACTGCAGCTTTTTCTGCAAATATAAGGGAAGGGAATTGATGACCTTTACTCTGCAAACATGTTCCGTCACATCAAGTAGTTTGACAAGAACTATTTGGCCGCATCATTTTAAAGACTCTGTTACTTCCAAGTGCCCTAGATATCAAGCTACAGCCTTCAGCGCATGGCTTGTATTACAATGCTCTAGGAAGTAATTCCTCTGGGGATAAATTGTTGCAAAATATTGTTAGTGGCAATCCTGCATGTTTTACAGTAGCTATTTACTTTCTGTTCTTTTTGGCAGAAAGCAAAATTTCTTTCCAACCAACGAAAAGATACTAGAGATGAAAATATTTAGCATGAAGTATTTGTTAGTGCAAGACAGAAGGCAACATACGAGACATTGGTACTGCTCTGATTTGACTATAAACAGACTCTGGCAGCATCAGAAAATAATCCAGAACTGAAAAGAAAACATCTGGTTATTTTTTTTTTTTTGTTAAGACCAGAACAACTAAGAAACTTACTGCATGTTCTGTTTTGATATTGCACTTAACTCCTTTATAATTCCTTGTTCTTGCAAAAGTAGAGCTTAAGCTTTCCATATGAGCTTTACATGTAAGATGTTAACCATTTGAAAAAGTGTCTCCTTTTTTCACCAAAACATGCTTTTCCTTGGGATATCGGAAAAGGCAGCCCTAATATCAACCCCAGCCTAGGATGCCAAAGAGATTTCTCCAATGACCCATTATGAAACTAGATTTGGATTTGAACCATTAAGGCTTTGGTTAAAAACAGCTCGGCCTAAACATTCACTGGACGGCCTTGAGCAATTTATGTTCTCCCAGCTTAAATGGAACATGTCTGTCTATATACCAATCCTGAAAGAAAAGGTGTTGTATATAAATTTGGTAGATAAAATAACTGCAAAAGCCTTTTCCTCAGGGCTGAAAGCATAATGAATTGGCCCAGTGTCTTCTTCCAAAGGTTTATGTTGGGTAAGTTCTTTTACACCACTGTTCTAGGCCCAAAATTTTGGAGTATATCCACATTGAATTCAGTGGGAGTTCTGGGTAGATTTAGATAGAATTGTATTATTTGAAACAGAAGACCATTGCTCTGTAGGCTTTCTTTCTACAGAACCACATTCTGATTATTCAAGTAATTTCTTGGTTTGGAAACCTAAAAACTACCATCAACTTTTTAATGCACTGGAGATACTACATATGTTTTAAAAATACTCTACCTGGATCCTTCTGGGGACATGTTATTTTCTTGTTTCTGAGGGAAAGATTTAATCAAATAATTGACCATCTGCAACCTGAAGCAATAGTGGAGAAACAGGTCTGTCTCTCATGAAATGTAGATCCCAACCATGTACTTTTTTCTTTAGTTGCCTTCAGTTTGTTTTTATGCTCAGTTTTGTGCTTAGTCATCTCTGTTTCTAATCCAGTTAATGTCTTCTGCTGCCACCACTATTTTTCTTTTCTTTTTTCTTTTTGTGTGTATCTTTTAGTCAGTCTTGTCTTCTAGTAACCAACTGGATAACTCTATGCAGTTTTCTTGACAATGTTTTCAGAAGTACTTTTCCTTTACCTCTGTTCTAGGACTGAGAGAGAAAGAGAAAGAGACAGGTCCAAAGCAGCGGTGGGTTACTCCCAGTTCGGCCCGGTTCGGTGAATCGGTAGCAGCGGCGGTGGGAGGCTCCACCCACCCACCCGGGATGCTCCGCCCACCCACCGGGACACTTCTGCGCATGCGCAGAAGTGTCACGCGTGCAAGCACGCGCGCGAACCAGTAGCAATGGGATTTAGAACCCACTACTGGTCCAAAGTCAATCAGTTGGTTTGACTTTGGGCCTAAGACGCAACAATCTCCTGGTTTTTAGTCAGGTGCCTTAACTACTAAACCAAACTGGCTCTCAATGCTACTACATGAATTTATAAAATATATTATGTCTTTTTTTATCTCATAAGATAATGATCTTAGAAGAAAGTATAGATGAAGTAAGGTGTGCCTCAAACTACCGAATAATTCCATAACAATTAAATGAATTTTAACGAATACAAATACAAGATCATTGGATGAGGGATTATGTTGATGATTGAATATGTCTCTTTCTGTTTCTGAATCAGATTTTAAGAGAGCATCTGGAACTATGGCCCATTGCATTGGCAACACAAATGATTGTTTTTCCTTTGTGTAACTTGTATTTAGGTCATGGAGAATGCCACTGTGGGGAATGTAAGTGCCACAACGGCTATATTGGGGACAACTGCAACTGCTCAACGGACACAGGCCGGTGTCTTTCTAACGATGGCCAAATGTGTAGTGGCCGAGGCAACTGCATCTGTGGGAAATGCCAGTGCACTGAACCTGGAGCTTTTGGGGAGACTTGTGAGAAATGTCCCACCTGCCCAGGTGTCTGCAGTACTAAAAGGTATGTGCCAATATCTAGATTCAAAATCACTCAAAGAGCAACGTCATGACATGGTTTTCTTTTTGGTTTCTTGGCTGAATTACTGCCCTTCCAATCCTGAACACTGCCCTTCCAATCCTCAACTTACAACTATTCATTTAGTGACCGTTTGAAGTTACAAAGATGCTGAAAAAAGTGACTTATGACCATTTTCACACTTACGACCATTGCAGCATCCCTATGGTCATGTGATTAAAATTCAGACGCTTGGCACCTGGCTCATATTTATGTCAATTACAGTGTCCCGGGGTCATGTGATCCCCTTTTGCGACCTTCTGACAAGCAAAGTCAATGGGGAAGCCAGATTCACTTAAACAACTGCAGCGATTCACTTAACAACTGTGGCAGGATAGGTCGTAAAATGGGCCAAAACTCACTTAACAAATATTTTACTTAGCAACGGGAAATGTTGGGCTCAATTGTGGTCGTAAGTCGAGGACTACCTGTACTTCTGCAAGTACAAAAAAAAGTGGTGATTATCAAAGTTTGACAGAGGTTACTGTAAAGGAGATCATTTCTAAAGTGCTTCGTAGCGTGAAATTTGGGGCTTGGCTTTTCAATTAAAAAAACTCTTAACAAGAGAACATGGAATAGAACTTTCCCCGGGCTCATATGTTAGTGATTTGCTTATCTTCTCTCCTTCTGCTCCAATAGTTCAAGATCTACGTAATGGAATCTGATTGACTAACCTTGCTTCAGATCTGTGACCCTTTATCCAAGTTGGAAACAGCATAGTGTTCATACATTGAAGCTTGTCAGAAATCCCAGGTTGTTTAGCCCTGGACAGCTGAGAAAACCAAGTGACGTATGAAGATATGATAAGTCACTAGTATATTATGTTCTGTTTTGCTTAATGCAAACCACCACCACCCCTGCATTTCTATCCTTAGTTCCAATTTTATTCAGCCTCAAATTATTAAAAAACAAAAAAACAACAACAGCAACAACCCGTTTGGGACTATTCCAAGGAATTGTTCCCTAAAGCGAGTCCTCTCTTGAATGATTTCTCTTTGAAGTGCCTTTATCCTTTTTATGAATATTCTTATAGGGAGGCTAACCAAGCTGAAATCACTTCCTGGAAAGATTGAACGATACCTAATTTATGTAGATTAAATAGGAATAAAAACATCAAAACAGCTTTGTTTGAGATAATATTGTGGTACACATTATATTATATGTTAAGAATGTCCTTGACACACACATCAGCAGCTGGCCTGTTTTATCCGATGGAAGATGTTCAAAAAAACACAAATGTTACAATCTGGTGGGTCTTCTGGGGAAACATAGTCCTATTCACAAAGCTGAATCCAAATTTGAACCGATTCTAGAGCAGCAGTAGGGAACTATGGCCCCTTTATGACTTGTGGATTTCAAATCCCAAAATTCCTGATTTGCTGGCTCAGGAATTCTGGGAGTTGAAGTCCATAAGTCATAAAAGGACCATAGTTCTCCACCCCTGTTCTAGAGCAATAGTTTGTATTATGTCAGGGCCATTGTCGCTTTAAAGAAGGGAGTCATTCAGAGTCCTGGTGCTACAGTTAGAATATCAAGACTCATTTCTCCTTTATTCTCCATCATGTGTTAGATTAGGGCTCTCTAAACTTGGCAACTTCAATGTAGACTTCAACCCTCAGAATTCCCCAGCCAGCATGGATGGCTGAGGAATTCTGGGAGTTGAAGTCCACAAGTCTTAAAATTGCCAAGTTGGAGACCCCTGTGTTAGATATTGAACTCAAGGGAATATTCACCTGAATTTGTAATATTGATACAATTGTAATAAAGACCTATTTTGGGTTGGAATATTTGAAGTTCATTCTTCTCTTTGCATGTTGTAACAGCCACAGGGGTAAGTTAATCTGCGAATGCACTAATATGTAGTCTATACCAAAAGAGATTTTATTTTCCAAAGAAGACTCGTTATCATGTTTTAAATGTGATTTGAAGATATATTTATCAACGATTCTTCCTTCCCAGAGACTGCATTGAGTGTATCCTGTTCAACTCAGGAAGGTTGGCTGATAACCAAACCTGCCAAAAACACTGCCGGGATGAAATCATAACACGAGTAGACTTTCTCAGTAAGTACCACCAAAATGAAAACAACGGAAACATTGCACATATAAAACGTGTGAATCATAGGCGCATTTCTGACAGGGAGAACACTTGAGCAAAGCTGCCATAATTTGTTTTTGATGCTGTAAGTTCTTGGCTCATTTGAGTGGGATTTTTTTGAGCCTTTTGTGCTGTTCAGTAACTGGAGGAAACTTTCTGAAGTATTTAGAGTGCTTTGCGTGACAATAACAGAAGTAAACACTGCATTTATTATTTATTTATTAAATCTATTTATATAGCCACCTCTTTGATACAAAACAAACAAGGAATAAGGCACATTAAAAAGCCCTTAAGCCAGGAAGCGTGCCCCATTGCACACCTGGAGCATAAGATCTAGCACAGAACCAGGTCTTCAGGACCCTGCAGAAGGCCAGCAAGGCTGGGGCCAGCCTAATCTCTGGAGGGATTATGTTCCAGAAGGTGGATACCATGGCACAGTGGTCACCAACCAGTGGTCCGTGGACCACTGGTGGTCCGCGAGAAAATTTTGGTGGTCCGCAGAAAAATTATTTGCATTTTTTATAGAATAGAATAGAATAGAATAGAATAGAATAGAATAGAATAGAATAGAATA
This sequence comes from Thermophis baileyi, assembly GCA_003457575.1. Taxonomy (NCBI): domain Eukaryota; kingdom Metazoa; phylum Chordata; class Lepidosauria; order Squamata; family Dipsadidae; genus Thermophis; species Thermophis baileyi. The sequence continues at coordinate 2,737,045 of QLTV01001495.1, forward strand.
GATTTATTGGCCAAGTGTGATTGGACACACAAGGAATTTGTCTTGGTGCATAAGATCTCAGTGTTCATAAAAGAAAAGATACATTCATCAAGGATCATAAGGTACAGCACTTAATGATAGTCCGGGTACAAATAAGCAATCAAATCATAATAGGAACCTGATGGCGTTCGGGGGAAAACTGTTCTTGTGTCTAGTTGTTCTGGTGTGCAGTGCTCTATAGCGTCGTTTTGAGGGTAGGAGTTGAAACAGTTTGTGTCCAGGATGTGAGGGGTCTGTATATTGCACTAAATACTATTTATCTTTTTAAAAAATTCATATTAGTGGTCCGCGGGATTTAAAATTATGAATTTAGTGGTCCTTGAGGTCCGAAAGGTTGGTGACCCCTGCCATGGCAGAAGGGACTCTTATGGAGCTTGGCCAACTAACGCTCCTTGGCTGACGGCACCCTCTTGCCAGATCACATAGGACAGGTGGGAGAGCCGGAAAGAGGCTGTTGTCTCTTATGCTTCCACCTAATTGAATATTGGACTGCAGAATGTTGAGAGACTTTTGTTTGCTATAGACCAGTGATGGCAAACCTTTTCGGCACCGAGTGCCCATACTGGAACGTGCGTGTGTACGCGCGCATGCGCACGTGCGTGCGTGCCGGAGCCCCAGAAGCTCGAAGACCAGCTGGCCAGTGTGCATGCACGCGCCGGAAACCAGAAGAGCAGCTGGCGATGGCGCACATGCCCACAGAGAGGGCTCTGCATGCCACCTCTGGCAAGCGTGCCCTAAGTTCGCCATCACGGCTATAGACTCAAAGCAGAGAGTTCTGCATTGAATGGCCCTTAGTGTTCATTTATGTTCCACTGCCTCAATCCAGCACCTTTCTGGATTGTTTAGGTGATATTTGTGGATGTGCACAGATGATAGCCAAACAGAGGTGAGGCTAGATGACCTTTTTGTCCATTCAAATATTGAGTTTAAATATTTTAATGTTTGGGAGTGTTCAAATTTCAACTCAATTGTCTTTAAAAAGAATGGCCTCATCTTTTTTCTTACCTATTGTTAATGCAGACATGGAGACCATTTTGGCATTGCTCTTCATTCATGTATGACTTCTGTTTCTTTGACTCACTCTTCACTCTTCCAATAACACAAGCAACAGTATTTGCTAATGTAAATGTTTTGCAATACTCTTTTGTTTCTTTAATCTATGATAGATATGTTTCTATCGCTCTTGAGGGCAAGGGTGAGTTTGACATTCCTTTGGCTATTTGCACAGGGTTTTAATATCAATTCTGCTTTTAATCTTTTGAAAATATCGTCCTTCATCTAGAAGTGCAGTAGAGATTTTGTGGCAGCATATTTTAATAATGATTTTACCTGGAACATCTAGCTAAAAGCTTCCTTTTTCTGTAAATATAAAAGTGAACAAGTTTTAAACTTAATTTCAAATAGCTGAATGTAGATAACCCTAAATGATAGTCTTTGGATTAAGGCTGTTTTCTAAATTCACATGTTTAAGCTCTGCAAAGATAACCTAGCTAAATATTGTGCTGGCTTGCAGAGAAAGGCCTTCCAGTACAAGGAGAAAATTGCAAATCGTTCAAAGGCCAAATCTACAGAATTATTTCCTTATCTGCCCTACTGGCAGAATAATAAATATAACATTTTTTTTCACCTCTGGTTTGGTCCTTAGAGGTGGAAGCACCAGCTTTTGGGGGACAGTTGTTGTTGGATGAGCTATATGAGGAAATAAGAGAAGAAAAAAAATAGGATAATTATAACTAATGATTTGGAATGCTACTTGTGATAGCATTCCACAAGAGAGGCACAGTTAACATTACACAGAAAGATACACAGTGCTTGGGGTGTTTGGCCAAAACTCTTCCCAGTTCATTATTGTTTCATTTGAACTATGGTGGTACAGTGGTTAAAATTCAGTATTGTAGGCTGACTGCTCACTGCCAGCAGTTCGATCCTGACCAGCTCAAAGTTTGACTAGGCCTTCCATCCCTCCGAAGTCAGTAAAATGAGGACCCAGATTGTTGGGGGCAATCTGTAAACCACTTAGAGAAGGCTGTAAAGCACTAGGAAGTGGTATATAAGTCTACGTGCTATGGCGATTGTATTTTAAACGCGCATTTCTAGAATAATGCACCCAAAACTTTTGAAAACTTTTTGATTTTATAGGCAACAAGAGTTCTGCATAAACCAAAGGAAATGCAACAGTGCCCAGAGAGTATATGAATAAACAGAATCGAGGCTAGGAAAGTGCCTTTGCCCTGTGTTAAAATCTTAGCTGAATTTATCAAATATTTACCATCTAAATTTTCATGTTTTGTACAGCTAATCTTGTTTCTGGGTATTATAAAGGAGGAAAATGATCTTAAATTACCTGCAAGAATTTATAGAATTTGAACCACCCATGCCACATTCTTTTGTTGTGTAACCCACTCTATAAATATTATGCATTTAAAAAACACACACAAATGAAGTGGGACTTGTTTACCAATATCCTTCTGCAGATAATCAGTGGTTATAAGTAGATAGTTGAATACTATGTGTACATTGTCCACATACTGATCTTAAAAGATCTTTGGTAGTAAGACTAAAGAGCCACTGCTGCTTAAATTTATATCTGCCTGTGTAGAAAAATGTCTTCTTTTATATAACAAATAATAATAATTTAATAAAGAATAGAGTAGCTTCTTATATCTGTTGGCAAAATGTTCACATAATAATGAACCTGCTTTTGCGGGTGAGAGTTGCAGTGGTTTCAAAGGCCTTAATTTATTAGGTATATTGGGAACCACATGGTGCATATTTCCTCTCCTGACAGTGAGGGGTCTTTGATGCTCTTGGTTGTTTTCTTGCAGGTGTTTCATTACCCAATTGATAGCACTTAGACTTAGACTTATATACCGCTTTACAGTGCTTTACAGCACTCTCTAAGCGGTTCACAGAGTCAGCATATTGCCCCCAACAATCTGGGTCCTCATTTTACCCACCTCGGAAGGATGGAAGGCTGAGTCAACCTTGAGCCGGTGAGATTTGAACCGCTGAACTGCTGAACAGTCAGCTGAAGTAGCCTGCAGTACTGCACTCTAACCACTGCGCCACCTCGGCTCTTTCTGATGATGTTACCTAGTTCGGTAATGAAACATCTGCAGGTAAACAACCAAGCTCAGAGAACACCAAGCACTCCACAGTTGAATCCTGAGCTACAAATGTTCTCTTCCATAAATACCATTGTTTTGTGCTCTGCCTTCCTAAAATACAACTTTTCCCTCTATATATTCCCAATGGCATTTCTATTGCCATTTGAGTTTGTATGAACTAAGACTGAATGGGAATCCACTATTGTACATAAAGTTCCATGTTTTTTGCAAGAACTCTTAGAATCTTGCAGGATTCCTTTAGGAAATCTATGAGAACTTGGCCAAAGATCCACTGCAGCGGTGGGTTGCTCCCGGTTCGGACCGGTTCTTAGAACCGGTAGCAGCAGTGGCGGGAGGCTTCGCCCACCTGCCCGGGACGCTTCTGCACATGCGCAGAAGGTTCTGCGCATACGCAGAAGCGGCGCATGTGCAAATTGGTAGCAAACTAATTCAGAACCCACTACTGATCCACTGAGTTTCAAAAGCAGTGAGTTCGGTGCCAAGTGCCATGGGAGCAATCCAGTAGTGGGTTCTAAAACCCGTTGCTACCGATTTGCGCTCGTGCGCTTCTGTGCATGCGCAGAAGCATCCCGGCGGGTGGGCGGAGCCTCCCGCCGCCGCTACCGGTTCTAAGAACAACCCACCGCTGGAGCAATCAATTTATAATTTTATTGAGAAGTTTGAATCTCTGTGTGTTCAGTCTGCTTGCCGGCTCCTATTTGTCAAGTAGCAAAGGCTCACCCAGTGTATAGATGAGCAGGGAAAAATTTGAGTCCACAACATGGGGGTCACTATAGGAACAGACACAACATACTGAAGAATATTTAAATGACCTCTTTCTTTTATAAAGATTGCCCAGATATGCAGCAACCTGGGCGACAAGTGGTACTCTGTGGATGTGTGGTAAAATAATGGCATTGCCAATTATTTGTCATCCAATTCAAGCCATATAGGCTAAGCCCCGCTTTACCTGTAGAACTGATGCCTCCTCGAGTCTGCTCCATGCTTTGAGCACAGTTACTGGATTTGTTCACGATCTCATTATAGGTACTTTTAATATCCTCAATTCTGCTTTTTTGTTTAGATCAGGGGTGTCAAACTCGCGGCCCACGGGCCGCATGCGTCATGTGCTGGCCATGCCCACCCCCATTTTAGCAAAGGAGGGAAAAGTCGCGATATGTCACGTGACGACAACGTGACGACGTGAGTTTGACACCCCTGGTTTAGAGGGTCAGTTTTAGCAAATAAACTGCAACTGTAATTGAAGCAAGGTCCCCGCCTTTATATAGTTTGGTGGGGGTCAGAGCAACTTTTCGTGTTGGCTTTTTATAATTTTTTTTTAAATTAACTTTAGTTTTCTTTCTCGGAACCTGCCTAGTGTGTATCCTATTTTTAAGATAATAATATACTTAGTAATAGCAGTGCTTAATGTTTTCTTGTCAGAACTAGAAACGGCTGCCAGGTGTCTTTATTTCCCAAAGGGCTAAATAGTTTTTGAAAGGATTGAAGTCTGTACAAGTAAAAAAAAAAAAAAAAAGACCTACCTGAAAACATATCACTTTTCTTTTCCAATCTGAAAAAAAAAAAGAAGTAAAAAAAAAAAAAAAAAAAAAAGACCTACCTGAAAACATATCACTTTTCTGTCTCAACCTACCACATATCTCTGAAAAGCTTTAATTAACAGATTAGTTTAATGCTGTCTGTTGATCCCTCCATGGTATTTTCACATCATATATTTCTGTAATACATATCATCCAATATTGCAATTCTCCTCACTTCCCACCCCCTACGCCCAGAAATAGGCTGTAAAATTAAACCTATTTCTAGACAATTACTTCCTTTATGCAGATTTGTAGAAGGAAATGAAACTTCCTCCTCCAAAGAAATTACTCCAAAAGGCCAGGTTTCCTTGGCCTTCTTTCAGGACCTCATAATAATTACTGTTTTAGTAGAGTACAACCACGTCAACATTTCCTCTGCATTCCCTCAGTGATGTCTATCCATAGATTTATAAACAATTAGTCATGAAGTAAAGCAATTGGGTTGGACATCTCATCCAGCACACTCTCTATGTTAATAGTTTGTATAATTTTAGACATGCGAACACTTCCATAATGTGCTCCATATGTACTAATAAGAAGCCTCTCGTATTGAAGGAATCCAGTCTCGTGAGAATCCCAGCATATCCTTCAATTGCAGAGGCCAAAATAACAGGTATTTTTAAACACATTGCGATGCGCTGAATACATGCCAACAACGCAAACATGGAACATGAGTTTTGCATTTGAATATATTGCAATGTATTGCATTAACGCCCTTTATTCCACTTGAGTTTTTTAAAATCTTATTTCAGAAACCGATGACCCTAATTCAATCTTATGCGCTTATCCCGTGAAGGATTGTGTGATGAAATTCACGTACTCAGAACTCACCAATGGAAAGACAAATATCAGTGTGCTCAAGGAACCAGGTATTTATTTATATGCTTGCTTTTTCTTATTGATGTAAACTCTTCAGACCATCAAGGCAATGAGAATTTAAAAACAAACAAAATATCTTAGAATGGTGCAGGACACAGATTTGGACACAGTTTTTATAGTAGAAAAATATATGTGGATCAATTCTACTCCATTTTTTACAGACTGTGGGTGATATAAATATTGAAGAGAAAGATGGCTACTGGTAACACAAGGGGCGTTTGAAAAACCCAGATCCACAGATCCATAAGATAAAATTCAGAAAGTTTATTGAGAAAGTCGGTTATTAATTCCAGCATTTGAAAAGCTGGTGTCCATCACCAGGTCATGTGAACCTAGGGTGACAAGATAATTTCAAAGGCATATCATACTTCTTAGCATGCTTGTGTTACTTTCAGGAAGATTTCAATCCGGAAGTAATAAACTGATTTAGACCTAAAATGAAGGCATAGAACTTCATCATCAAATATAAATTAGCAGTGGAAATCTGCTAATTTAATTAGTGAAGAGCCGAGGTGCTGCAGTGGTTAGAGTGCAGCACTGCAGGCTACTTCAGCTGACTGCTAGCTGTAGTTCGGCAGTTCAAATCTCACCAGGCTCAAGGTTGACTCAGCCTTCCATCCTTCCGAGGTGGGTAAAATGAGGACCCAGATTGTTGGGGGCAATATGCTAACTCTGTAAACCGCTTAGAGAGGGCTGTAAAGCACTGTAAAGCGGTATATAAGTCTAACTGCTATTGCTATTGCTATTGCTATTCTAGGGCAGGGGTCTGCAACCCACGGCTCTGGAGCCGCATGTGGCTCTTTCATCCCTCTGCTGCGGCTCCCTGTCGCTCAAAACACGCGTCACAACCACCAATGTGCGACACCCGCCAGCACGCGATTTACTGAGCTTTTCGACCCATCTTTTTTTCTGGAGTTCAAAATGTTTTTGTTGCATGCAGAAATAAAAATTTGTTTTCTATGTAGCAGTTCATTGATTACATAAATGCAACACACTATAGTTTTTTTATACATAGCATAAAGGTAGAAAACGATATATGCAGTCAGTGTTATCTTCATTTTAGATGTCAAAAGGTTTTTGTAGCTCCCGGTGTTTTCTTTTCTGTGGGAAACGAGTCCAAATGGCTCTTTGAGTGTTTAAGGTTGACGACCCCTGGTCTAACTGCTGCACACAATTAGTTCGAACTTTTTGCATACGTATTTGTTAGCAAACTCATTTCTTAGTACTGACTGTGCTACAAAAAAGGTCCACAAAGATTTGTGCTTTTTATATGTAGATAAATCATAAAGAAAAGTACAGGTTCTAAGTAATCTCAGTCAATAGTACGGTGGCACAGAGCAAAATCAACCATTATCTGTTTTTACCTACCTAAAATAAATTATTAACATGACACTACAAGTTATATCTACATTTTAATTCATTGTTGAATAAGAGTATCTTAGTATATTGTGTCTTTGTTTGGATTCCAGCCATCAGTTCTAGACAGAAAGGCAAGTTTATCCAAACTACTGATAAAATATCAGTCTTTTTCCAGTCAGAGTTTCCCTCCCATGAGTATCTTCCCATTTTATAGATTGGGACATTAAAATCTGTATTAGTTTAGCTCTTTACCCTTGTAAAGGGTAACGGGTAAAGTATAAAGGAATCCCTGCAGATTTTACTCCACTAGTCATTGCCGACTCTAGGGGGCTGTGCTCATCTCCATTTTAAGGCCATTGAGCCAGGGCTGTCCAAAGACATTTCCGTGGTCATGTGGCCAGCATGACGTCACAGAGCACTGTTACCTTCCCACCAAAGTGGTAGCAATAGCAATAGCACTTAGACTTATATACCGCTTTACAGTGCTTTATAGCCCTCTCTAAGCGGTTTACAGAGTTAGCATATTGCCCCCAACAATTTGGGTCCTCATTTTACCCACCTCGGAAGGATGGAACGCTGAGTCAACCTTGAGCCTGGTGGGATTTGAACTGTCAAATTGCAGGCAGCCGGCAGGCAGCAGAAGTAGCCTGCAGTACTGCACTCTAACCATTGCGCCACCAAGGCACCTATTTATCTACTCACACTTGCATGCTTTTGAACTGCTAGGTTGGCAGGAGCTGGGGTGAGGATTGGAGCTCACTCCATGAGGTTGGAGTCTCAAACCTGGGCTTCCAGCTTTTCCAGCCAACAAACCCAGCTTCTTAACCGCTGAGCTACCGCACCATCTTATTTTAACACATAGCATGGTCAAATTAGTTTTCTACTTTCAGATAAAGGATAGGTAAGATTTCTTTAAGTTAAAAACTATGTTATACAGCTGCACTGTTACTTTGAAAATGATTTTTGAGGAGGATATTTTTTCACATTTACCAGCTTATATAAAATTGGTCTCTCATGGATTTTCAACATGCCAGTAACGGGAAAAGACTATATTTGTTGAAATGGATTGTTGAAATAAGCTCACTCCAGTTTGGAAGCACTCTTGCCAGAAAAAACATTTGGGACAAGATCTAACCAACTGGATAGAAATCCCCACCCATTCCATATACTAGCTAGGCTAAATATAATTATCACCAGATTGAAAAGAATCTGGATAATCCAATGTATAAAATAGAAATTTAAATGGAAAACATTGGAGAAAGTCCATTTGTAATTGAATATTCATTTTGATTAAATCAGTTGTGATCAGATGTAAACTGGATTTCCAGCCAGGAGTAAGAAACAATGAATAGAATAGAATAGAATAGAATAGAATAGAATAGAATAGAATAGAATAGAATAGAATAGAATAGAATAGAATAGAATAGAATAGAATAGAAT
>QLTV01001495.1:2746065-2777750 GCA_003457575.1 Thermophis baileyi
GATCCTTCTGTATCTTGAGCCTATCTTCTGGAGTGTTGGCTATTCCTGCCAGTTTGGTGTCATCTGCAAATTTGATGAGTTCCCCATCTATCCCCTCGTACAAGTCATTGATGAAGATGTTGAAGAGTACTGGGCCTAAAACAGAGCCTTGGGGTACTCCACTGCATACTTCCCTCCATGTAGATGCAGTTCCATTGAGCATTACATGTTGAGTGCGGTTGGTCAGCCAGTTTTTAATCCATCTGGTGGTGTTGCTGTCTAACCCACATTTTTCTACTTTATCTAGTAGTAGGTTATGGTCTACTTTATCAAATGCCTTACTGAAGTCCAAGTAAATTATATCTACAGCATTCCTCTGGTCCACTAATTTTGTCACTTTGTCAAAGAATGCAATAAGATTAGTCTGGCATGATCTGAGAAACTTATTTTCTCATTTCCATATTTTGAACTGCCAAATATAAGCAGTAAATGTTCCCTTGGGTCAAACTTGATTCAAGGGGACTACATAGATGTGTCTGTCTTGTCTTCTTTGCAATAATATAGAATCTTGTAGCCTTTACTTCACATCTAGTCTACAGCGGGGAGTGTTTCCGGTGGTTCCCATCCAAGAATTAACCCAATCTGATCCTGCTTAGCTTTTTCAAGATGAGAGTTGGCTAAATGCTGCCATCTGCTGTGGAAAATTATCTCATAAATGCCTAGCAAAAAAGAAAAAGTATAGCTTGAGAAATATACAAAATATTTAATGTAAATGTTATTAATAAACAGATAAATAAATAATGTATAAGCAGCACACCTGGCTCACAAGATTCCTAGCACTGAAAAATCTTTTCCTTTAATACCAGTCTAAGGAGTCCCTTTTGCATTGCTAGAACTTTCGACAGAATCCAATTATATAGAGCAATCCTTAGATAAATAACACTTAAACTTAATCCAATGGTAGGTGGCTCTCTAAAGGAAAATGTGTATACTGGTATTTAAATCTAGCTGATAATTCCCAGAAATTTTATCTTATGCATATAATCTTCCCTGCAAGGAGATGTCTCTGACACAAAAGAGTGTGGCCTACGTCCATCAGTCATGTGCTGCGTGCTCATAAAACTATCAGCATTGAGATTTCATTTTTTAAGTTACATGTGCTGCTCTGATTTGGGATCATACTTGGGAGCTGTTGATAAAAACAGTTTCCCATCTGCTTAATGGCATATGCACAGCCAGCCCTCCACATGAATCATATGAATTCAACTTGCATCAACATAATCCATGATAATGAATTATATGAATGAATCGGGTGTTAGCAATAGACTTAGTGCTTAAATCTCAGACCTACTTGGATAATGGTGGATAATAATGCTAAAAATGGATAATAACATTTGAAAACAGTTACTTACATTCAAATATTTTCCAAATAGATGCATGAATAGTTCAGGAGCGATGTGTTCTGTTATTATTTGATGAGGCTTGTTTTGAAGACACTGCCCTTGTCAACAATAGTGAATCATGTTCCCCTCTTTCTTCTTCTTAGAGTGTAGTACTGCCCCTGATGTCATGATGATCTTACTCGCTGTAGTAGGCAGCATTGTGCTTCTGGGCATTGTCCTTTTGGCAATCTGGAAGTTGTGGGTTACTATTCACGACAGACGGGAATTTGCCAAATTCCAGAGTGAGCGTTCCCGGGCAAGATACGAAATGGTGAGTATTAAGTTAGGAAAATAAAGAGGAGATAGAAAAAGTTACAGTGGTTCAGAAATGTGAAGGAATACAAAAGGATGCTGAGAATACAGAGACTGAGAAGGAAAGTTTTGTTGTTCAGAAATAACCTCAAATCAAGAACTCTACTTCTTGAAAGGGGAAGAATGTGTTTAGAAAATACGTTAGATTTTATTACTCAGGCCCTTCTTGAGAATTGTATTTTATATTGCTCTCTTGACATATATAGCAGCTCTTATCTTCGATTATAGCAATGTACATCAGTCTGTTGTCAAGATCTTTTTACCTGGACATAAATGAATTCAAAACGGTATGAAGAAAGATGGTAGAAATTACAGTTGTGTGGATTATTTAGAGGTATTTGGCAAAGCAAGTGAAGCCAAACAAAAATATTTTGCTCAAATTTTTGAAGGATTACATTGTCTCATATCTTCAGCTCAGCACTTCAAAGTTCACTCCGTATGATAAGTGCACATATATGATATTTCCACCAGAATTGTTACTAAAATGAAACACCTCTGAAAGTGCATTGTATGACTAAATAGTTAGATAACATTACCATGTTTCCATTCCCTGCTTTGAATGAGAAACTATATTATTCCATCTTTCATAACTTGTTTTTATTGGAACTAATTTGGGCATTATAAAGAAAACTCAATTTCTTTCTTACTCGATATTTAACCATAATATCTTTCATTGTACATTCACAATGCTCTTTTACTGATTGGTGAGGTTGTTTATGCTGTATGTGTCACTGTAAGAGAGAAAGCAAGATCCTTCCATAATCTCTCAAACATTACAGTTCTTCAATTAACCCCTTATATAGCAATAAAATTAGAAATTTCTTCCAGTGCAAACTAGACAAAATCAAATAGGACAGCGAGAGGCCGTACGTGACTCATTTTGTAGTCTGGTTACTTTGTGCAAATTTAGTGGCATTAAAGGACAGGATTTTTAAGAATCATTAAGCTATTGATCAAAAAAGCAAGGCTCTTAAATATTACAGGAGACCAGTGTGAAAGGCTAACAGAATAGCCTATCTTTAATCATATTTATTGGTGTGAGCGGTGTGATGGCCTAGAGGTTAAGATGCTCACCTCCCGCTCGGAAGGTTGAGAGTTCAATCCTAGGCAGAAGCAGATGTTTCTCTTTCCGGGTACAAAGAGCAAATATATGCTATGAACTCTACATAGACATCAGGAAGGGCATCTGGCCAGTAAATGCTCAGGTCCATTCAGTCGCCCTGACTCTACCCTGAATAAAGGGGTTAAAGGGTCTTAAAAAGAAAAAAAAATCATATTTACTGGTGTGAGTGTACATTTTAATTTTACCAAGAAGGCATTCTGTTTCATAATTTTCCTTTCATTTCCTTTTAAGGCTACAAATCCTCTTTATCGCAAGCCCATTTCCTCACATAGTTTAGACTTTACATTCAACAAGCTCAACAGGTCCTATAATGGTACCATTGACTGATGGGATTACTCAGGTCTGGATGGGGAAAAAAAATGGAATGCTTGAGAACTGCCTGGCTTCTTCCTTCTGTACTTGCCAAAGGGAAGAGGGAGCCCTTGGCAGCTGCACAAACCCTGAAAATGCTACAAACAGCAGGAGACAGCTTCTAGTTGCATGCTAAGGACAAATGGCCAGCAGCCAACGTGCTCTTCAGATTCATAACTCAAAGCCATTCTGATGTACTCGGAACCAGGCCTTGCTGATTTGAGACTCTTCTGATGTGGACTCTTGGGAAGCGCCTTCAGACTGAACAATATACCATTTAACAGTTTCATCCATATTCTGTGGGTAAAGATGTGCAGCCCCCAATTCAGAGGGATGCTGCGTTACTGAAAATTTGTGTGTGTGTGGGGGGGGGAAATCTAGCAATGGAGATCTTGGTGGTAAAAACTTTTTTAAAAGATCCCTGTGTTATGCAGTCTTTAGAGTAATTTTTATAATAAAAAAAATAAAACAATTGCATATACAAATATGTGGTATCATTTAGACATTTATTTCCCCCTGAGCACATGTACTGTGGAATGTCAGATGCGCTATCTACAAATTCCATGGACAATTAGGACTTTAAATGATTGTAATAAACATTATCTGAATTTAAATTATTGCTATGAAATAACTCTAAGCAGCCAGAAGGGTAAAAAAAAACAGCAATCCTCCCCCCCCCAATCAAATAATAGATGAATGCAAAAATAAGCTGCTCATTTGCCTAGAGTATTATTTTGAGCCAGAACACAATAATGTAGTCACCCCAGACTTGAAAATAAAGTAAAAAAATTAAAACTTGTCATAAAAAAATGCTTACATGGAAGTAGCCTTTGATATGATTAGTGCATTCCAAATAAACGTGCATAGATTTAGTGGTGTCTTTGAAGCTTAGTTGCAATTAATAGAAATGGCAAGTTGTTACTGTAATGAGCCGTAATGAACTTATTTCATGCAGTAGCCCAACTGGGATTTCTCAAAACTACTGTTGCATATTAGGGCCAGTTCAGAAGCAGCAGAAATAAAACAAATGGCTTGAAGATACGAATTATCTATGATCCATAAGTAACATAATGGCAATTTCCAGGTTCTGTTTTACTTCAAAATGAAATAGCATTACAGAGAAGACTGCCTCTGATTATTACGATTTTTTTTTATTTTTTTGCGTCCTTTATTTTTCTTCCCAACCTGGTAAGACAAATCGGAATCTGTACTGGGATTTATTGAGGTATGATGTAATCCTTTCATTACAATCCTAAATCAGTTTCAAGTGATATGAATGCCATTTTGAGCTTCTGGAGGAAATTTAACAAATAAATATGGGAAGCGGCAATAAAAATTAGGGTGCTGTAGCTTGGAGCCAATCCTCATTAGGATCCAGGCTACAAAATCTGGATAATCTTACATGGTAGCTAAGAAATACCGTATTTTTCGGACTATAAGACGCACTGGTGTATAAGACGCACCAAGATTTTGAAGAAGTAAGTAAGAAAAAAAAAGTTTTGCCCTCCCCCAGCCCCCAGGAGTACTCTGCAGACCTCCCAAACCCTCTGCGCACCCTGTTTTTGTGGAAAATGGGCCATTTTTCACCCATTTTTTGCAAAAACAGATGCGTTTTTGCCCTCCCCCAGCCCCCAGGAGCACTCTGCAGACCTCCCAAACCCTCTGCGCACCCGTTTTCGCGTGGGGCGGGGCTTTGGGAGGCCAAAAATGGCTGTATTCGGTGTATAAGACGCACCAACATTTCCACCCTCTTTTGGGGGGGGGAAACGTGCGTCTTATACTCCGAAAAATACGGTAAGTGTCCTTATTTTTCTTTGTTACCATTTACTCATTATCCGGATATTTGCAGCCCAGATTCAGTAGTCCTGCCTATCAGTGATTTTAGAAAAGTAACCAGACATGACTTTTCAAAGTCTGGTTCCCCATTAGGATTCAAGGAAATTTTCTTCTTAACTTCTAAACCTTGAATTAATAGCTTTGCCTTCAGTAAGGCTGAGGATAAAGTAAGTTTTGTGAAATTGTTCTTTTGAAAAACAAAGTTCACACAGGTGCCCAGTTTTGTTTAATTTGATGCAAGTGTTCATACTTTCAAGACCTTTTTTTTTTCAAACCCGAGAGGATACATACAGTTAACGTGTACTGTAATGTTTTCATATCTTACTGAAACGCTGTTGCATCTTTGGCCAGAAATTTTTACAGACTGATAAAAACTTCAGGGAAAATGTTTCCGTGTCGAAAACTGCCTCCCTAAACCAGCAGTCAAGCTAGCTTAATTTGCTGGAGATTTGCAGATTTTTCCTGCTTGCAGATTGACGCAGAGGAAGGAGCTAGTTCAATTTTCGCAAATTCAAAAAGTATCAGAGGTTAGCTGAACTAATAGCAATAGCAATAGCACTTAGACTTATATACCGCTTCATAGTGCTTTTACAGCCCTCTCTAAGCGGTTTACAGAGTTAGCATATTGCCCCCAACAATCTGGGTCCTCATTTTACCCACCTCAGAAGGATGGAAGGCTGAGTCAACCTTGAGCCTGGTGAGATTTGAACCGCCGAACTGCAGGTAGCAGTCAGCTGAAGTAGCCTGCAGTGCTGCACTCTAACCACTGCGCCAATTAAGAGAAAGGGTTTTTCCCGTAGATCCGAAACCCAGGCTAAACATAATGGAGTAAACAGATCTATGTGTAACCTACTTCAAAGATCATAAGTAGCATGTTTAATTTAATACACTGTAGCTCGAGAGGACACAACCTGTGATGATCGTGTCTGGTTGTGGCCTTCAGTGCTTTCGGTGTGGCTTTCCAGCTCTCTCCAAAAGTTGCTGCTAAGTTGTAATCATTCTTGTTGTACAGGTAAGTATTCTTGTAAGGAATACTTATTATAGGCAGAAAAATCAGTGCATGAACTATAATCGATATTTTCACTATTTTATTTTTTGATTGATTTCATGCACATTATTGTGTATCATCCATCAATTGCAGGCCTTGCAATATCCACAGAGCAAACCTATAACATACTATAAGGCTCCAGTCAAACAGACTGACAGCAGTGATCTAAACCAAAAGAGATGTCCAAATATTTACAAAGGCAGCATCAGCTATCACAGCCCAGATGAGATATCACAGCAATCTATTCTGATAATTCTGGAAACAGACACAGCGAGCAGACAAAGATTAAGTCTGCAAACACATGCTTGACGATGAGTTGTCTGGTTTTTGCATTAGGTCCTGAAAAAAAGCCAGCTTGCAAATTTGAGCCATTAGGTCAAGTATAAAGACCTTTCTGTGTACATTAACTCTTCATCCTTATTCATTAATCTTTCTATCATCTGTCCACCAGGATGTCTGGATTTAGCTCACTCCCATCCAATCCATTACAAACATCAGACACAAATTGAGAAATGGAACAACTTCTTTTGATTTTGAAGAAAAAGAGAAATAGAATGACACATTCTAAAGGCACCGAAACTCTAGAACTCTTGCATTAAACAGCAAAAGAGACCAGATGGAGCCATTAGGAACAGGGGTCCCCAAACTTGATAACTTTAAGACTTGTGGACTTCAACTCCCAGAATTCTGAGAGTTGAAGTCCACAAGTCTTAAAGTTGCCAAGTTTGAAGACCTCTGCTATAGAACAATGGCTTCAAGGCCAATTTGGCACAAGCTTTTGAATTAATTCCTACAAGAAAAAAAAATAGGGTCCAGTGCTTGAGCGGGGGTGGAGTGGGGGTGGACTAGAAGACCTCCAAGATCCCTTCCAACTTTGTTATCCTGTATTCTAAAAAAAGAAGTTACCCATTACTGTTACTCTGAGTCCAAATGTAAGGAAGGAGTTTCAAAGGCTACCACTGTGGTGGTTCTGAAAGTTGCTGAGAGGTGCAGAGAACAGGCTGGGAGAACATTCACATTTCTATCCAGTACAGGTCCTCCATTAAGATGACCACAGCAGCATGTATTTTTTTACAAAGTCTGAAGCAGAATTTGGTGGGAGGTAAGTAAGCGGTGTCATCCAAAAATTGTGATATGTCCCTATCTTTCATCCTAAAATCTCAATAAATCATGTCCCATTGGAACTGTTTTAAGTGCTATCATGCACTTCTGTGAGCAATATACGTTGATTATTTCTTGCAGAAATGCAAGAGAATGATATTTTCCCAGAAGCCAAAGCAGCCCAATATTGTGGATGGAAATAGGATACAAGCCTCTTACTTCTACAGGTAGTCCTCGGCTTACTATTAGTTTAGTGACTATTTAAAATTACGGCACTGAAAAGAGACCCGTGACCGGTGGTTTTCACCCAACTGTTGCAGCATCCCCATGGTCATGTGATCAAAATTCAAACGCTTGGCAACTGACTCAGATTTATGATGGTTGCCATGTCCTCGGGTCACAGGATCCTCCTTTTGTGACCTTCTGACAAGCAAAGTCAAGCAAAATTCACGTAACCAAGTTATTAACAACTACAGTGGTTCACTTAACAATTGTGGCAAGGTCATAAAATGGGGCAAAAGTCAACAACTGTTTTGTTCAGCCATGGAAATTTTGGGCTCCATTTTGGTCATAAGTCGAGGATCACCTATACTCTGGAATGACATTTTATGCTGCCATCCTGGAAAGCTCACTGTGAATGCCTCAAGGAAACAGTGACTAAATCCTTGAGATTCTTTTGAACCAACGGAGGGAGTTTGTATCTGTAGCTCTTAAAAAGTTTTGAAAATCCTGACCCTGATTTGATATGTAGCACAGGTCAAAAGAAAACCCTTAGAGATCACATCAACTAATTATCTCGGACCACACTCACTTTCTAAAACATCAATACAGCTGTTGGTCTTGAGAGAAAGAGACCTAGGATTGAATATTGAGTTTGAAAGTTAATGTTATACTGGCTAAAACTTAAATTTTTTACTAGATTACTCCAAAATTGCCTTCTTTTGGTTGGCTATGATCAGGCCAAAAGGATTATTTATCAAAGGTTGGAGATGACAGAACTTTGAGCTAAAATTGGCTTCTTAATGTGGAGCCCTGCAGTGCTCATTAGTAGGAATTTGTGGAAACCTGCGAATTACCTGAACACATTAATTTTTCAGTTTAGTGGTGTGGTGGCCTAAAGGTGGAACTCTCCTCTCACAATCAGGAGGCTGTGAGTTTGAACCTAGGTAGCAGCAGATATTTCTCTCTCTGGGCACAATGAGAATATATCTGCTGCGAACTCCGCATTGGCAACAAGAAGGGCATCCGGCCAGTAAACACTCAGCTACATTCAGTTGTCCTGACTCCACCCCAATGCAAGGGATTACGGGGTCATTAAAAGACAAAAAAAATAATTTCTCAGAGTTTGGGGAAATGTTTTTTTCAAAACTGGCATGTCTTAACTCTCAACTCTTTTAATAAGATATAATAAAATCCCTGTACCTAAGCATATAGGCCTGTGTGATTCTGGAGAGGCTGTTACTCTCCAGCATCCAGGAATTGTGGTATTTTTGATATCGAGGATATCATAATTTTTAGAGAGAGTCATAAATTTTAACACCTATCTTCCAGCAATTCTTGGGGAGAAGACATGCACATTAAACTTCTTAAGATATCAAAATACAAGGAGGAAAGGCAAATATTTGCTGGTTGCAATAGAAACACAGCAACAGTTGACTTTATTGAACTAAAGTCAATAAAGTTCTAGTTTTATTCGTTACTTACCGGGCACTTTCTTGGGCAGATTGTGACACATCCATCTTGTTTTTCTGCTCTGTTATTTTGAATAATTGCCTGCTCTTTGAGAGCACATATAAATAAATAAATTTGTAATAATGTAGAATCTCAGTGAGATTAAATAGAAGTCTAAGGTGGTAGAAACTTCCAAACAGAAAATGACACGCATTTATGAAAGAAATACTATTTTATTCACATACTTTGCAAATTGTGTGTGTTTAAAATATGGTTAAATCGGAATCATAACATTAGAGGCGGTCTTTTATACATCAGAATCAACTTTCTTCTCATTTGAAATATGTAAGGACTTTTATAGAATTTGATGACTCAACTGAATAAGGAAAAAAAAAACCTGTGGCTGGTTAAGACAGGTTCTTGAGAATTCTGGACCGTTTCAGAAGAAACATCACATCTGTACTAATATCTCATTTATGCTGCGAATCTTTCATAAGACCCCTAACATTCATAAATGCAATATTTTATGTAAGACCATGTACATCTTATTCTACTATTCCCATACAAAACCACGGATGTATTCATATGTTCATATTTAAAATTAATATTGTAAAAGATGTTCATACATCTCACATTCCAGATAATTATCAACAGGAGAAATACATTTTCTGCATGTAACATGAGGTATTAAGCTATCTCTACATTAGCAAAGCATTTGCTAAAACATGAAGAAGTGTCTTAATGATACTAAACAGGCAGCTCTTTCGTAAGCACAAGACTTTCAAGCATGTTCCAGATGTGACTGAAATGCCCACCCTCTAGGGAGACTCCTCCTATTTTAATACAGAAAACAATTAAGAACTGATAACCAGAAGTGCATAAGCTATATAAAGATCTATCTTGTTTTCTGACTTCTCTCCATTTTTATATTACTGATGTTTTCAAACCCAATGGTGGTGTTTTAAAGACCTGTGAATGGTTTTCTATTTTACTCTAAACACAAGGACACAATTCCAAAATCATCTTAATATAAAAACCGATTGCCTGATTTCAGTGTCAAGAAGTGCCATAGCTGTTATTTGTACGACAGCTTCCAAATCCCTTAGTGGCAAATTTATTTTAACGTACACAAACATTTGGTGGACAAAACACATTCATCTTAATTGTGCTAGCTTCTTGGAATGGCTTGTTTAGTGGAAACCAACTTGGTTAATTTTGGGTACAAACACCAATCCTCTGCAAGTAACTTTCCCAGGCTAGTTTCCTATACGCCTCTGCTTCAGCCTGGCGGTCTGATGCAGACAAGATGCCCCGTCCTACAATGATGATGTCTGAATTTCGTTTTCTGATAACCTCTTGTGGACTTAGGTACTTCTGCCCAAGGCTATCACCTGCAAGGAACAACATACATTTTTACCATTTTCATCTATTTTCATTTTAGTAAAATTTTACAAAATTACAGAAAATGCCAGAAAAAAAAATTCCTTATAGCAGCGGTTCTCAACCTGTGGGTCGCGACCCCTTTGGGGGTCAAATGACCCTTTCACAGGGGTCACCTAAGCGCACGCTAGCCCATCTTGGTGACTGGCAACACGCACACGAGGGGAGGGGCTGGGGCCGGGGTCACGGCGACGGGGCGGGGTCGCAGCATTAGGAAGGTTGAGAACCACTGCCTTATAGAAATGAATAGATCCAAGTACAATGGAAAACCATACAGAAAGGGGGAAAATTCTTCCAAAGAATCTGTGTTTTCTCTCCTTATTGCATAAGGTAATAAAATGCCAATATAGGTTTAATATAAGTATAAAGTAATGCAAGAGGTGGCAAAAAATAATAACTTCTATTTCTTACAGTGGTGCTAATAAAAAATTGTTTTTTTACAAGCTGTGGCAAATGGTTCAGCAGAGGCTCAGTTGAAGTCCATCACCAGGAGAAAAAGTAAATTTCAAGCCAACAATTAGAAAATGAATGAAAAAATAGCTGCAAATATCAAACATCCTTATTCAACTCTTTATGTATCCACATTTATAATAAAATCAGTTCTGGTTTATGCTGAAAAAAGCACAGCGAATATCACAAATATTCTGAAGTTACAAAAAATTAGATTTTTTTAAAATCCAGCCATTATTATTTTTATAAAAAACTCAAGACGGTGACTATATCTAATGCTCCTTCCTCTCCAATAAACCATTTGAAAATTTTACTTTTCAAGTTGACAAAAGGAACAGTTTCACAGCGTTCTCCCGTGCATATCTTCCTATTATATTTTTAAAAAATGACCATGTTTCTGAAATTAACAGGCAAAATAAAATGCCACTTCGTAAGTACCCCTTTAAAGCAGGAGAGTGGCAACAGGGCATAACCATCTAAAAATCTTCTCGCTGCCCCAGTTCATGCCACTTAGTTCTTTAAAAAGCATAGCCCATAGGTGGGTATCCAAGCTCTGCATGAATACATCTGGTAAGGGGCTGTTTATTACCTTCCATTGTAATGGGGGCCATTATCAGACTGTTCTTACCACCAACTTTAAAGAAAAAAAATTACTCCAGCAAAAGTAGAAATATCCATAACAAAAAAGCTTTCGATATTTTTTTTTAATCAAAAAAAAAAGTAACATTTACATCAGAGATGTGCGCCTCTTATGAAAGCCGTGTCACAATTGGTTGGTTCCTCAACTAGGTTCTACTGTAGACGCTAAACTGGTCCACATTTGTAACCAAGCCAATTCTTACTACAGTCAAGGTTGCTAATTCTAAAATACTTTGTCCTGTTAAAAATGCCATGTTTATTCTAAGTAAGCCACTGCGATTGCAATGCTCACCTCCAGCTTGCATCTGGACACCTGGAGTTAAGTGAAGAAATTCAGGTTTTTCAGTAATTCTGGACCCAGAAATAAATCCCAGAACAAAATTGGAGTGATCTTCAGCCATTTTGACCTAGAGAACATGCACACATAAGACCTGTCACACAACCAGGTAAATTTGCTTTTGACATACTGTAAAATGGAAGAAAAAAAATACTAAACTATTATAAAAGCCAAAACACACAATATTAAAAAAACCACAGCAATATTATTGACCATACTGACATGAGTCAACAGATGCACATCTCCCTATTTGCAAAAAAACATTACAGGTAGTCCTTGAATTGACAAGTAGTTCTTAAATGAGTTTTGCCCCATTTTACGATCTTTCTTGCCACAGTTGGTAAGTGAATCACTGCAGTTGTTAACTTAGTAACGCTGTTGTGAAGTGAATCTGGCTTCCCCATTGACTTTGTTTGTCAGGTGGTCACAAAAGGGGATCACATGATTCCGGGGACACTGCGACCACCATAAATATGAAACAGTTGCCAAGCAATCGAATTTTGATCATGTGACCCTGGGGATGCTGCAACAGTCATAAGTGTGAAAAATGGTCACAGGTCACTTTTTTCAGTGACACAGTTATTTTGAATGGTCACTAAACAGATAGTTGTAAGTTGAGGGCTACCTGTATTTACCTCGTAAAGGAATGAATATCTCAACCACAAAACTGCACTAGCTCTTATATAGCCATCCTTTCTTTCGTGTCAGAATCCTTTCATAATCCCCTTCCATTCTTGCCTATAAACTCCCAAGCTTCCTAGAATTATTCTAGTTTTCACTGTCCTTCTCTGGCAAGGATTTCTCTAATGTACTGAAGTGAAGCTACACTTCCATGCTAAGCAGCTTTTTCACACTGCCAGAGAACGGGGGAAACGATGGATGCTTTTAGGTACTTGAGATGCTTTTGTCTTTCAACACTATTCAGATGAAAGTTCCAACTTACTACAGCTTTCGTATAGTCCCCAGTGGCCAGGGACTCGCTGGAGCTCATCTCACCAATCAAGAGACACCCGCGTTGTAAAGGATGCCCTACTTCTTTCAGCCCCTTAAGAACTCCCGGGCCAGGAACTGCATGAGCATTAACCATATCTGACCACGATGCTATTTTGAAAACACCGCCTGAAAGAAAGAATAGGCAAGTTAAACAACTATGAGAATAGGTGTGGCTGAAAAAGCTATGCAAACTGACCAAAACTCCTTTTTCACCTTTTTTTCATTTTCATGGAAATGTTGCCAAGGATTGAGAACACAAATCCATGTTCCAAAACAATCCAAACAAATTACAATCGACAGCTAAAAGAGAGGGAGTGGCTCTCTTCTGCTTCATCGTGCTATTCCGCCCTCTGCCATAAGTGAACGGCGGCTGTGTTCAACCTAGTTTGAAAGAACCTGTCTGTCTGGCTACCTGATTCAAAATAGCCCTGGAAGACAATCCCATGGGCTGGAGAGAAAAGATCCCTCTTAAGCCAATAGATCCCAGCACCTAGGTGTCAACTAACTGTATCAAGAGCAGAATGGTTAGCCAAGAGTGGCAGAAACCCGACCGTATGTAATAAGAGGGGAAACCTGATTTAAAAATAAAGCAGCTAAACCACTGAAGTCTATTATGGGCTGTAGACCACAATGCAATACTATGAAGATCTGCACAAAAAAAAGATTACTGAGATGTGTTTATGCTAGAGTTAGCACCAGTGGGGGGAAGGCTCAGTTGGATAAATATATTTCAGTGTCCAAACACTCCTTTGTCACAAAATCACTTTCCACAAGATGGGCGTGGAATAGTAAAAATAAAGAAATAAAAAATAACATACATGCTCAGCACTGAGTTTTGATAATATTCAGAATAAAATTTATTTTAAGTTCAGGAGGTTTGAAAATAAAAAGCAAATTAGTGCCCAATCAAATACATAGCAATTGTTTGAAATTCAAAATACCCCAACAAGTGGAAAAGCCCTGGAGAGGTTACAGTGTAGTCGGGAAAGTCAAATTTACCTTTGTACTGATGTTTCACTGTATTTCCAATGTCTGCAAATTTTCGGTCTTCAAAAATCAAGAACTCGTGACGAGCAGCAAGCACACTCAGCTCTTTCACTACTTCCTGAGTAAAATCATCCAGAATATCAATGTGAGTTTTCAAAACGCAGATGGATGGTCCCAGAGTGTCAGCCAGCTGGAGCAATTCTTTGGAACTGTTCACATCAGCAGAAAGGCACAAGTTAGACTGTTTTTTCTCCATGAGCCTGAGAAGTCGAGCAGCCAGAGGATGAGTGCCTGGTAGCTCAGCCCGAGAAGCATAACTTATTTCTTTGCATACCCTTTTCACAGGAGCGGTACCATTTTGCTCAGATGGTTTAAAAATATTGTCTTGAATGAATTTTTGCACTCTTACTACCGTTTCAGAGGTAATTTTTTCCTGCTGTTCAAGGATTTTGAGAATTTGAGACAAGCTGCACACAGAGTGCAACTTAATTCCATGTTTTTCCAACATGGCTTTCCCTCCTTGTTCTCTGTCCAACAGCACAATGGCATCAGTAACCTTAAGTCCCTCTTTCCAAAGGACCTCTGCCGTTTCCAAGACACTTGAACCGCTGGTTACTACGTCCTCAATGATCAGACAAGTCTCTCCTGAATTAATTGTGCCCTCCACAAGGCGTTTGGTTCCTTTAAGAGGAATAGAAAGGATTGAACATTACTATAAAACCCTAAAATATTATTGTCATTAATAAATATGTGCAACACATCAATCCTTCAAAAAATCATTTCAGTGTAACACATTTGCACGCATATTTATTAATTGTGCACACAAAATTTACCTCAAAAAATTTACCTCTTTTCTACCAAAAGAGAATAAACTGATAGCAATTCACTGTCAATCACATCTTGCTTATTTACTATTGATACTCCTGGTTCCCCACCTGTGCTCTGTGGACCCCTTGGGGGGCACGATGTCATCACAGGGGGTCTACAAAGGCTTGAAGAAATGTTATGATTAAATCTTAAGTTTTGGGGGTTCATGGCCATGGTCCATGACCACAAAAGGTATTTAAATGGAGTCCTTAGTGAAGAAAAGGTTGAGAACCACTGACTTTTACCACCAATATGTAAAATTTAAATTAAATATTATTCTTTTTACCATGATCTTTGGCTTCTTTTCTCCTTATAAGCATTGGAATCTTGTTGGTTGAGCAGATTATTGTCGCCAAGGGCAAAGCTGTGTACGGAACTCCACAGACGGAATCATACTTGAGTGCGGCATCCTTCGCTGAACAGAAAAGGAGATCTGCTACCTGAGAAATTTTTTTAAAATGTATTTTTATTAGCACACAATATATCTACCAGCAAGTGAAAGTTTAAAATGAGTTTTCCAAATCCTCCTGGGGCAACATAAAAGTTTGGTCTCTGCTTCCAGTTGAAAGAATGATCACTTATTCATCAGCTTAAACAACTGGATAATTAAGACCGCATTACATTAGTTGTTTCTTTGGCATCATTTAAAACACAATGGAGACCAAAGAAGCAATCGCTCCTTTATCAAATATTCAATAAATAATCATCTGAAATATGTCTTTGATTTATATGGGCAAAAATTATTCACCTCACTTATATAACTTTCCCTTGTCTCCAATTCTTAATTTGTGTTCCCACTTACTCTTCAGATTTTAATTTCTGAAAGAAAGCTTCCTGACCTTTGACAATCTTCTACAAAGCACCCAACTTCATAATAGTGTTGACGCTTAATTTCAAAGCATTTTCTCGACTTTCAAGAACCAAACCAATCAGCCAAGAAAAAGCAAGCATTTTGACTTTTAGCAATCGATTAAGTGCGTTCACATACTACTCTTACATACACATCATCAGCGTATGTTACCACTGCGTCTGGGAAATAGTGAGATGCCTGCTCTTCTTAAAAAATCAGCTATATAGCTCAGAACTAACTTCAGTTTACTCCCTGAAGGAGCAGGTGGCTATATTGCTAAGAAAACTATTTTGTACTTTCAGCTTTAGCTGATACATAAATTGTGACCTTTCCTGGACTAGGATAGTCTGGTCAGAGTGATGCGTATTTTAGTAATACGTTTGTACTGTTTTAACCTATTCCCTGTGAAGATGGATTGGAACTTTTACCTGGTATATATTGCTATTGCTTAAAATGACTAAGCAGCATGGAAAACCAGATACAGTTATACCTACTCCCCAGGGTCTGTCCAGGCTATCTCTTCAAATCCAAACTTTGCTGAAAAACTCCTACAAAGTCTACAAATACTAGTCTTTGTGATCCTTTGAGAAGAATTTCTTCATAATCTTGGCTATGAGCTATGCTTACAGTCCAAGAAACAAAATTAGAGACTTCTCAGAGCAAAAGGGCCTTGTTCTGACCCAGCTCTCCAAACACGACAAACCCTCTGAAGTTAACTCAAAGATTCCTTTATTAGGAGCGACAGCAGCCCTGGCAAAAAGTTTCTCAACGCAGGCTAACAAGTCCGTCCGGCCAGAAGATGAATAGCTATGCCACACCTATTCATCTCCACCCCCTGCCTTTTATCCCCAGAGCTAGGGTGGGGCTTTGCTAGCAGCAGTGGCTCTTCCTTCCCAAGGATTGGCCCACGGATTTCCACTGCTCTCCTCGTCTCTGCCTTCTGCGCATCTGCTCGTCAGGCACTGGACCCAGCTGTTCCTCCTCTTCCTCATCAGCCACCTCCAGACCTGGGGGCTGCTGACTCTCCATCTGAGGGCTGACGGATGGTCCAGGCTCCGCCTCTGTCTCTCTCTCTGACAGCTCCATTCCCTCTTCCCCCTCGGAGCTCTCAGGTTGCCTTGATGCTGACCCTGACTCCCACGCCCCCTCCTCCTCTGATTTGGCTGCTGGAGGGGCTGGCGGCCGACAGGCCATAACAGGCCTGTCTAACCTTGACTGATGTAAAAATCCTACCCACTTCTATATCTTTGCCCAGCAAACAATATGGGTATGCAGTCATCCTACATTAAATTTACCTTCAATTATATTTAATTACGGCTACTATTATTTGGGATGCAAATACAGGTAGTCGAGTTACGACCACAATTGAGCCCAAAATTTATGTTGCTAAGTGAAACATTTGTTAAGTGAGTTTGTCCCATTTTACGACTTTTTTTGCCACATTTATCAAGTGAAATATATTAGTAAGACTGTTGTTAAGTGAATCTGGTTTCCCCATTGACTTTGCTTGCCGGAAGGTCACAAAAGGTGATCATGTGACACCAGGACACTACAACCGTCGTATATGTGAATCAGTTGTCAAGCATCCGAATGTAAATCACATGACCATGGGGGAATGCTGCAACTGTCGTGTTTAAAAATGGTCATGTCACCTTTTTCAGTGCCGTTGAAACTTCCAATGGTCACTAAGTGAACTGTTGTAAGTCGAGGACTACCTATAATCAGACAATCTCCAACAACAGCAAAGAGCTAAAGATTTCCACCTCTCTTTGCTCATCCAATGATCAGCCAGAATTTTGCAACCCCGTGCTGGTAGGCTGAGTTTCATTATTTTTCAATGGGATTTTTCAAGGCTTTTTGATCAGTCCCTTTGAAGCACCATTTGCTGGTAGAAAGCCGGGATTATACAACCTCCTGACCTCTGAGGTATACACGTGAACCGCTCTTCTGACTAGCAAAGGAATCGAGGCAGCAAAAAAACGCGCCTTTTGCCGACTCCAGAGCTCAGCTTCGGCAACAGCCCAGGAATTCCCTCGGCCGCTATTGGCTGGCTGGATTCCACAGGCCCCGCCTTCTTTTCCCCCCTTTCATCTCGCTTAGCCCCGCCCCCTCATAATAACCGCTTTACCGCTCACGCCGGTCGAGCTTCGCGGGCTGGACGGATACCTTATTTAGCAGCGCCGGATACGACACGATGACGCGGAGGTCGATATAGACAGGGGAGACTAGGCCGCTCTTCAGGACGAACTCCCCGAAGCGCAGAGCCTGAACTTCGTACAGCTCAGACGCCAGCGACTCCATGGCGCTTTTCGCTTTCTCCCTACCGCGCGCGAGACAGAGAGGGCGTCGCGGACCTTGTCGCCGAACAAATGACGATATCAAAGCAGTCGAGTTTGAAGCCTGGCTTAGAACCCGGAAGCGGCAAATTGACGTCGCACCGGGGCAGAAAATTGCGTTTGCGCCCTCTGCCGGCGTGGAGTAGCCGATGATGGGCGTGGCTGGAGAATTTTTTCGCATTGCTGAGTAGAGTTTAGTAAAACAGAAAAATCTAGTGTTGCTATAGGTTTAAATTCACAAATCATAGTTTTACCCCGGACACGCCAAGACAAAGTGGCGGCATTTGGAAGATGGCCATCATGGGGAGATCTTAGTTCAAATTCCTCTTTGACTGGGCACTCAGTTCTGGATAATGTTTATCTCAAACTCTGTGAGGATGAAAATCAGACATGACTTTGTGTATGCTGCCTTTTGTGCATCAGCTTTGGTGTTCTCCAGCTGGTGATTTTAGAGTCCAAACTGTCCTAACATGATGACCTCCAAATGTCAATTTATTTACAGTAAATGTAGAGACTGCGTTCAACTGAAGCAGAAATAATTATCATTACATTGAAAATAGCAGGGCCAACATGGACAGCCACAACCAATTGAGACGTGAGGCTCTTATAATTCCCAACTGGTATTGATAAACAGCAAAATAGAAGGGAACCAAATTTGGAAAAGTTGGTTTATATCTTAAGTGCACACATGAATGAGAAATGCACATGATTTAGTTCAAGGAAAGTTAGTGCTAAGCTGGTGTTTCTGAACCTTGGCATTTTTTAAGATGTGTGGACTTCAACTCCCAGAATTCCCCAGCAAATACTGTTGGGGGAATTCTGGGGAGTGAAGTCAATGCATATTAAAAATGCCAAGATTCAGAAACACTGCTCTAGGCCTTGAAGATCTATGCTTCAAAAACATTGCTGTCAGTGCATCTTTCCTTCTGCGTGAATGTTGAGATTGTATTGCAAATCTGACTTAATTTGTACAAGATATTTTGAGCGTATCTTTTTGCTGAGAATGAGCTGTGACATAGTCTTACATATTTCCACTTAAGATAGCTGCACCTTATAATACTAACTCCCCCCCCAGTTTAGTTATAATTGATAAAACATGTACATAAGTTTTAAGTCTAATGTTTCAATATACAGTTGAGTAGATTAATGTACTAAAGAAACCGGAATCTGGTACGAAGTCCAAATAAATGGGAAAAAATCTGTGAGCCTTTTTTTTTTTTATCTAATCCCTCATTACCTAGTGTTTGTGAAGTCAAGTTCATGCTCTCTTGCCAGTTAATGCACTGTATAGCTGGGTACATCTGATGTAGAAGAGAGCTGACAATGAGTCTTTGCTCCTTATTCAATTCAGACCTATATAGGGGTCCTGCCTAGTGTAGTAGATCCCTGCTTCTATGGATCTGGTGCTTAGTGCCTGTTCTTACGCTATGATCAGTGCTGCCTTTTCATCCAGCCATTGCTAAGATTTCCCGATATCTGCTACTTCAGCTTTCTGTCGATGGTAACTCCCATGCAGGGCATTGTCTTGCTATGGTGCTTCCTCTGCTTGATCTTTCATATCTGCTGCCACTGTCCTAGATGAAACTTACAGCATCCAGAGTTACATCAGTAAGATGGCTGATGTAGATAATGCCTATATCAAGGCCTACATCAATTATATATATAAACTTTATATGTGTGTGTGTGTGTGTGTGTGTGTGTGTATACTAGTCTCCCTTTATTTATTTATCAGTAAAAAATTTATATATGGTATAACTGGTTTGTCATGAATGCGACTGTCTAAGGGCCCCTGGAGTGGAGCTGAAAGGCAAAAGGAAGCAGTATGCTCCCTCCCATATTTGGGTATACCAGGTGATCTTGAGAAAAAACATATATATATGTTTATATATCAGCCTGAAGATGACGAGTATGATCTCGTTGAAACATCGCCAAGATACTCTCAATCTTACATGGGAAAAGACCCGAATACGCCAAGACCTGCATACTGTACCTATACCCGTGAAAATCTACGAAAACAAATATACATACATACATACATACATACATACATACATACATACATACATACACACACACATATATATACATATACATACATACAGTGCACTCAGAAAGTACCCCCTTCACTTTTGTCAGTTTTGTTATGCGGCAGCCTGATTCTACAGTTATTGAAATTCATTTTTCCCCTCGTTAATCTACACTCAGTGTAGATTATTCTTTCGTTCCTAGAGTGGGGTTGGTAATGTCAGGCCTTTATATTTTAAACGTGGCAGTTTGCATCTCTTAAAATTTGAAACATACTCTTTTGAAAGAACTGCTTTGTTGTACACAATTTTGTGGTTTTTGCACTAGTTAAGTAATTCTGAAACAAAGTTTGGGACAATAATGCAGCTGTCCTCTTTGGGCAGCAAAGAATAAATCATGGAATATTAAATTTAACATGCTGGAATTTAAAACAATACTATTGAAGTACTGATGCTGTCAGTATGTTACTAGTCTAATCTTATACATGTTTACTTGTAAATAATTTCTGTTATACTGAATAGACTTCTAAGGAAGTGTAGGCAAGAGAGCAATATGTGTTGCGATGTGCTAATGATTCCAAATGTGTTGCTTTATGTAGACCATTCCATCATTTAAAGCTTGATGGATAAATACCACAGCACTTAATTATATCTTAGACCAGAGGTGTCAAACTGGCAGCCCGTGGGCCGGATGCATCACACACAGCTCACGCCCAACCTAGCTCCGTGAATGGGAAAACGTCGTGAAACGTCACGTGATGGCAACGTGATGTCGCGAGTTTGACACCCGTGCCTTAGACTCATATAACGTACTCTGCTGGGGTCTATAGGACTCCTACATTAAATAAACTGTTTTTAATTAAAAAAGGGTCAAAGCCTTCAGATCTTGAGAATACAAAATAGTGCAATATTGGGTGATCATGAGATTTGGGGCATTTTTATTTATTTTTCTGTCAGTGTCATGGGCACCTGCTATATTCTCGCAGACCACTAATGGATCCTAGATCACAAGTTGAGGATCATCAATATAGGCCAAAATAAAAACTTCTACTCACCGAATGCATTATATATGGCTTAGTCGATTTTATCAGAACAATTAATTATATATTCTAAAACAATCCAGTGCTAACTCTTTTATATATTGCATTTATAAGGAAGGTAGTAGCCTAAAATGTAATTTTTTTTTTATCCATAGAGAACATACGTTGCCAAAGAATAGGAACATTACATTACATATGAAGAGGTATAAATAAAATATTTACAAAATGCTTCTTTACAAAACACATATGCATACAAAATGAAATTAACAATAAAATAATACCACTTAAGGCAGACCAGCAAAAGACTGAAATTTGTTTAAGGCTGTGAAATAAGTTCGCATCTTGACCTTTGAAAGGATGGGAATAGGGATTATTTAGTCTGATTATTTCCTTTGTGGAAATCCTGACAGCATCTCAGATATATAGTTATCTCCATCAAAAAAACACCAACCCATTACTATACTACCTTTCCTACAGTTCTCGCTATTGGTGGGACCTTACACAACAGCTGCAAGTCCATTGTAGTAATAGTGTAATCCAATGTATCTCTCTTTATGAACAAGTCCCATTGAGTTGAATGACTCATACACCGGAATGTTCGTAGGACTGTACTCAAACTGTTCATCTTTGAATTCATTGGGGCTTACTCCTAAGTAAATATGGAAAGAGGTATATCCTGTAATGTTCTTCACATGACAGAATATATGTCTATTGTGGAGTCACATGGACAAAATCAGAATAATTTGCTAGCAAAATACAAAGAGCTGATTAAAACACTAGCACATAAAAATAGAATGTAAAATATGGCTTAAATAGAACAAGAGTTTTCCTATTTTGAAAGTATAAATAAGCCAACTAATCCTGACATTATGTTGACAATCATTAATATAATGATTTTAGAATGAGTATTTAGGAGGAAAAGGGTGGATCTGATTTTATTTTGCTAAGAAAGCACCATCATCTGATGAATCATAGATGCTCGAAATGAATAGGAAAGAAAAGAAGGTCCATGGAAATGGCACTTTCAGAATATTTTGAGATTCCGATGGTGTACAGCCGTTCTGAGCTACATGCTAAAGGACCCAAATCATTGCTAGCCACACCTGACCACATGCAATCAGTGATTCTTTAAGAAAGAACATGCAGCTGTGTCAGGCAGATCCAAGACACTGAATAAGGGCCAGAATAATACTTCCGTTTGCAGCCAGTCTCGAACTACTTTGCTAACATTGTCTCACAAAACGAGATTTTCATATTTTGACAGATGGGCTTAAAATATAACACCTCCCAGCCTCTTTTATTTGTGTAGCATCTGATTGCTCTTGATGCAAAAAAAAAAAAAAAAGAGGTATTTGGACCAGATAGGTTTTTACATCCACATTACAGAGCCCTTTGAAGTAACAGTTGCTTTAATATCTGAAGAAACATTGTCAGATTTGTGTCACAATTTATGCTTATTCTATGGAGCACCAGTCACAATATCACCAGGGTTTATCCCAATGTTTGCTTGCAGTGGAGATTTCAGCAAAAATTCATAGCAAACTATTCTGTATAAAAGTCGTACATATATATATATATATATTAAGGATCAAACATTAGAGACTCAAATCGGGAGCATTTGTGAACATCTGATCGATGTATATGTAGAGTAGCAGAACTGGATACCCAGGTTGGCAATTGTGAAGCTAATGGCTACCACAGCTTGAAGAAGGGAGATTTAAACAAATTACATCCATAAATAAAATGGTGACGCTTTTGTTAGATTGTTCCAGGTCTAGCAAAAATTGCCCATAATGTGCCACATTTTTAAAAATATCTTTACTTGGAAATATGTGGCATTGTTTTCAGCTAGACTTACTCATTAGTAAATATATGTAGCAGTGCAGCATAGATCTTAAGAAAAGGAATAGGTGTGAGTTTAGAATCCAACTTCAGTTGAATCTTGGCTTTTGTTTTTACCTGAGCCCACATGCCACACTTTTAGATGATTGTCAGTGCCTTTTAGAAATAGTTGCTAAAGGCAACAAGGAATTGATCTTATCTTACATTCCATATTATGACAGCATTGCAACATATGATGGTTGCTTTGATATTAAGTACAACAAGGTTCTGGGGGGGGAAATGTATTATGAAAAAATGAACATCTTGTATTTAAAGGAAAAGGACTTTGCCTTTTTTTTTTTCCTAGCAAAGGCACTCTATATATACTTAATAGCCCCAAATCCTAACATCAATTCATTTTCTGTACTGTTTGTTCTTCTTTCCTCTATTGATTATTACATATCTAGTGAGGCAAGGGGAAAAAACATTTACAGCACTTGTTTGGAGAAGTTTGATAGAAAAAGGGGGAAATATTAGGGAAATAGCCCTGATAATTTGATTTAGAATTATTATTAAGAATGACATGAGTCTTACAAAACCATAATTTCTGTTAATTATAAAGAGCATGCACCAAGTAAAACAAGATGCAAGAGAGGGAATCTCCAAGAAAAACTGCAAATGTCTTTGGGATGGAGGCTATAATAGCCCCAATATTGTGCCAGTTCAGACAAGATGGCCTGTGCACCTGCGAATTTAATCCTTGTTATTTCCCTTTCTTCATTTGGTGAATGTTTTCTTGGTTCTTAAGGCATATTATTTCCATTAAAAAATGAAGTAACCTCTCTACAAAATAAAATAGATAAAACAGGATCAGACCAGGATCTTGGTCCAAAAAGTTAATAGACTGAGATTCTTATGTCTGAAATAGATAGGGTCTTTGTTGGAATTTATAAACTCCTTCAATAAACAGGAGACTTATGAACCCACTAAAGAGTTTCCATCAAAAGAGTAGGGAAGAAAATCTACTCCCATTTCCAGCAGTTCTATTTCTCCCCTGAAAAAAATCCTATTTCACAAGATGGAGGAAACCCCTGGAAAAAACAACAACACTAGTGTTAAAGAAACAACACTAGGAGCTTTGCCCTAGACAGAGTGTGGAATCAGCAGCTTTCTATGGCAGAAACCTTTGAGATAGAACTTTGCTCAGTAATAATCCTGCTGGTAGAATTAAAAAAAAATTAATCCAACTCATGAAATCTAACATGCTAAAGATTTGGAGTTCTTCCTGTTTTGGTATTCTTGACCCCAAGCCCAATCCTTTTAAGCCAGAAAAAAATATTGATGCTTAATCACTCCTGGAAAAGAACAAGGAGAAAAGTAGCAATGCTCATTGCAGAATAGAAATCTTACTCTGTATTATCTTTGCCCCACGTTTTCTTTAGGAATTGAATTTGTCTTCTACAATTCTTGTCACAGTATTCATTATAAAATTGCAAGAACTGTTGCCAGTTCTTTCCCCCGCCCCCTAACTTTCAATTGTACAAGAGTACTCTGTCTTGTGGGCTCTGAGAGGAAAACCCTTGGCACCACTGATGGAATACAAACAAAGTTACCAAATGTCAGCTTGTCACGGGGGTTATGCATTCATTTGGAAACCCAGTTATCTGTATTGTCCTGCCAAGGGATGAAAGCGTAAATTATTCCTTGCTTTTCCCAGAATGATGAGATTTATTTGATCTTTTAGCCAAACAATACATTTGGCCTTGAAAGTATTGTATCAGGAGCTTTCTATATCACAAGTAGTGAAAGGACATTCTCAAATCATTGGCACTTTGTGATCCAACAACAGGAGCCCATTATCTCTGCATGTAAGAAGTAGCAACCATCATATCTGCTGATAACCACTAAATAAATCAGCCTACCCTAAGGCATGCAGGACATTAATTGTTGGGGAAGAGGGAAAAGGAGAAAAAACAGATGGATGTTTTGATTGATTTGACTTCTAAAGAATGTCGATACAGCAAGGCCATGAATAATTCATTAGCTGTATTAAAATACTCTTGGGGTGTTCAGTGTTGGAATGGTTTTACAAAGATAATGAAATAACACTTCAGTTTGGAACTATTATTTCAAAAACACTTAATTTGAAATGGTTGTTAAAGGGCTGTTACATTGTTGGGTCCTTGGCTAATCAGAATGTAATATTGCAATGACTTCTAATGTTATCGTTGAGTTGCTTCATACTATGCTTTGGGATTAAACAAAAAAAAAACCATATTTGAGAAATGGAGCTAAGAAGATAAATGCATACGGTCATCGTAAACTATTAGCCTTATGTACTAAGACCAATTTCAGAGCCATAAGCACAGGGGTGGGTTCCTCCCGGTTTGGACCGGTTCTCCCGAACTGGTAGAGGCCCACTGGTGATGTCACGATGATGTCACCGAACCGGATCGGTGGGTGCCGGTCCGTGGGGGCCGCCATCTTTTTTTTGAATTTTTTTTTCCTTCTGAGCATGCGCAGAAGCCGACTTCCGGCACTGTGCATGCGGTTGCCATCTTTTTTTTGGCTTGATTTTTATTTTTTTATTTTTTTCAGATTTTTTGTTACTGCGCATGTGCGCGCGCACCCATGTGGCGCGCCCACGTGGCGCGGGAGGGAGCGAACTGGCAGCGAGGTAAGTTGGAACCCACCCCTGCATAAGCATAAAGATGGACCTACTATGTTTACCACACTTTGGCCAACTTTGGCTTGAATTCACAACTGAGCAACTTTTATAATTTGAAAGGGAAATAAAATCCTTTTCAGGTTACAGAGAATATGAGGATTCAACAAACATTCTTCAAATAGAAAAAGTCTTTGACATCTAGTTTACAGATACAACACTTATTTTAAGATAGCTTTTTCTCAACAAAAGTTTTCTGTACAAGAGCTATAAAACTTTAATTTAAAAAAAATCACCTTTTTGTGCTTCATCTAAATGTTTTTGATGTCTCAACTACTTTACCATCTTATCAGTAGCACACTGCTACTTTATAGTAGGTTACTCTTGAAAAAAAAAATGTGTGGCATCCCAAGAGGACTTATTGGCAATGGTCTGCTGATATCTTGATCAATGCCATTTATCTATCACTTCATTGTTACTGTGAATCTCAAGTATAGCACACTTACCACAAGTTTAATTCTAGTTCAAGATTAATGAAATCTTCCTTACAGGAAAGCTCTGATCCTTAATTAACACGAGGATAGCAATTTTCACAGAATCCAATATTTATCCAGTCCAGTTTAAGAAATGTTGACTGTAAATAGTCACCTAGTTTTGTTTTTTCCAATTTTTGATTGAATTTCAGATACATCATTCAACTATTCATATAATTAGCAAAGCTGTCTAGATCTTTCAGATGGTTGAAGATCTTCAAATCTTTTAGAAATAAGATAACTGTGTTTTGGTTCCCGTTCTTGACTGATGCCATCTTATTGAACATGACCATGTAGTTACAACAACCCCCCCCAAGATGTTGCAGCTGAGGCAACCTGAGAAAGCATCTAATTCTAACTACTTAGATAATGTAACTGCTGAAACGGTACACACTTTCCTCAACAATCACATCAAATGTAATACTCTGTACAGAGAGGAAGAGTTGCAGAGAATCTGCTTTCTCCATTTTCACCTGCTGCAGTGCTCCATTATCGTTACAACAGTTGTATTGCATTACGTTCCTGGGTTCATTCTGCTCATAATGAAACTCTTAACGTTGGGAACGGGGCGCACATCGAACTGGTGTTTGCGGCGTTCGATGAAAGTAGCCAGGCGTGAGGTATCCAGAGGTATTTTGGAATAGCTGCCATTATGAAACTGCAGCCACGGGTGCTGCAAGCAAGTGGCAGCAGTAGGTCTCCTTCTGAAGTCTTCCTGAAGGATTACATTGATGAAATCTTTGGCAGCATGGCTTACATCGCAAAAGTACTCGTAGGGAAAGCTGAAATCTACTCGGCACACATTGATGCATGTCTCCTCCCTGCTTTCATCCAGAAAGGGAGAAACGCCGCTCAACATGACGTAGGTGAGCACTCCCAGACTCCAGATATCTGTGCCCAGGGACACTGGAGCCCCTTGGAGAACTTCTGGAGCAGCAAATTCAGGATTTCCAAGCAGATGATGGACATGGTAATGGCCTGTGATTTGAACAGCATCTTCAAGGTCAATTAACTTAACACGTGGCACTGGGATCCGTAAATCAATCAGCAAATTTTCTGGCTGTGGAAATTGAAAATTAAATCACATACATTTTAAAAGGTGTATTGTACATTTCTGTTGCAATAAAAACAGGTTTCAGTCAATACTGGTACAGCCAATATACTAAGAGAAACACGCCTATATCTGGGGTTACTTCTCAAACAAATATCTTTTTTATAGAGAGTAAATCCACAGAAGTATTGTCTGGTAGGTTTGTGGCCCATTACATTCAAGAGGGCATCTAGCATGAATCCTCACATTACTGAAACATGATTTATCAGACCATATTGCCAACCCAATTGTCACAGGCAATTAAAAATCACAAGGCACCAACAGAATATAAAATTTTAATATGTTTAAATGGCTATAAACTGAGATGAATGTGATGGGTACTGAGACAGTTAAACGCTTGTCTTTATTAGAATAGAGTTATTTAAAGCAAACATAATATAGAAAGATAATTTGGGACTGGCAGATGGGAAATACTTAACAGGTTGTGAGATGGTGAGTATCTTCATGTACAAAACTTTCAGTTAAATACATCCTGCAGAATGACTCAAATGTATGTGGAGACTAACTTAATTTCAAATAGTTAAAGCTGTGAAGCAACCTTGCATACCGGTAGTTGGGTTTGCTGTGAAGATGAACAAGCAGAAATGGGTACTTAAGACTGTAGAGGCACAAGTTAATATTTTCTTCT
Organism: Thermophis baileyi; assembly: GCA_003457575.1. Taxonomy (NCBI): domain Eukaryota; kingdom Metazoa; phylum Chordata; class Lepidosauria; order Squamata; family Dipsadidae; genus Thermophis; species Thermophis baileyi. The sequence goes on from QLTV01001495.1 coordinate 2,773,650, forward strand.
TTTGTCCTTCTTACCTTTATATCCAGATGAGCAACTCGACAATTGTGAAGATATTGTAAAGCTTCCATCGTATCTCTTATATAAAAAGCTATTTTTTCCTCCATCAGTTCATCATGATTCATAAGATAATCCAAGAGACGGCCATCGTCCATCCTAAAATCCCAAAACGTTCCATTACGAAAATAAGTCTCATGAAATCTAAGGAGACTGTGAATTCCAGTCCCATCTTGGGCATGAAAGATAGCTGGGTAAATTTGGGCCAGTCATTCTCTTTCAGCCCAACTCACCTCACAGGGTTATTGTTGTGGGGAAAATAGGAAGAGGAAGGAATATTAAGTATGTTCGTCATTTTGAGTTATTTATAAGACTAATAAAGGTAGGAAATCAATCAATCAATCATAAATACTGGGATGTATCTCTAAATAGAGTGGTATTTTTAAAAAGAAAAAAGGTGGACAATTATTTAAAAATTACTACTGTAAAGACTTGTGATACTACATTTTGATAAATCCGATTTAATATAAGGAACTCTGCATTTAGACCATGCCACTTCATAGAAACTTTAAAAATGCATCTTTGGAACCAGACATATACAAAATGTTCTCTCATGGTCATTTTCTTCCTGTGGGGAAATGAAATGGCTTTCGTGAAAATAGTCAGATGTACAATGTGACAGAAAAGATAAATACGTGACTTGCTTCAAGAAATAAGAAGCTTAGCTTCCGTGTACGACTTACAGTTCTAAAACTAAGATGTAGGAAGATGGTGACTCATAAGTGTCATGAATGGTGATATACTGAGGATGTTGTAGGTGCTGCAACATGGCTGCTTCATGCGCTGCCTGCTCTTTCTTTTTCATTTTCTTATTGACAAACTTCACTGCAACATCCTTCCTTGTGGCTTTGTGAATACATTTCTTTACGACAGCAAATCGGCCCCTGGAAAATTAAGACCATTAAGATAACTTGTAAATAAAGGATGAATCCGTTTTGGTTCAATATCAATAAATTTTAAGAGCTTTCTAAACTCATTGAGTTATTAACTTTACAAGTAATTTATTGTCTTTTGCCCTGGCAATATATTCTTTTGGGAAAAGCAAAACTAATAAAAGTATATTCATTTTTTTTCTGTGAATCTATTATAAGAGATTCTAACTGTGAATTAGAAGCTGAATTCTGAGTAGCTTTGTGTCAGAGAACTCCCTCTTCCCAAAATTAGATTATAAAATGTCCGTATACATATCCTCACAGATGTATACCATGGATAAGATACTATAAGAATACTCAAGCCCCTATCATACAGTAAACCCCAAGAGAACTTTGTATCCTCCATAGCCAGGAGAGAGGTGGACACACATCGTTTCTACTGAACTATATGCTAGTCCCAAATCATGAACACAATTTGCTCATCAGAAAGAGCAAATCATTCTCTCTGTATTTATACATAGATAAATCCTGTGCCCAGATTTAGTCAGCACTGTTTTCTTTCTAGTGGTTGTCCATGGAAATTATTAATCATCCAAGCCATGAATGTCCCAAAGTTTCTTTTCTAAAAGGCAACAGGACTTTTTGGGGGGAGTTTTCTTTAAGAACGTTTTGCTTCTCATTCAAGAAGCTTCTTCAATTCTTCTTTAGAACTCAAGAATAGCAATGACATTTAGACTTATATATGACTCCATAGTGCTTTACAGCACTCTTTGTGCGGTTTACAAATGTCAGCATATTGCCCCCAACAATCTGGGTCCTCATTTTACCGAACTTGGAAGGATGAAAGGCTGAGTCCACCTTGAGCCTGTCAGGATCAAACTCCAGGTTGTGGGCAGAGTTTGCCCGCAATACTGCATTCTAACCACTACACCACTAGGGCTCAGAAGCTTCTTGGATGAGGAGGGAAACATTTTCAAAGAAAAATCCAAAAAAGTCCAGTTGCCTTTTGGAAAATCACTTTTGTAACTTTCTAGTGGTTCTATATCTCCAGGTGATTATTTCTTCATTTGGCTTTAGCATTAAAAGGTTTCTAAGAGGGTGGCGCAGTGGTTAGAGTGCAGCACTGCAGCCTACTTCAGCTGACTGCTAGCTGCAGTTCAGCGGTTCAAATCTCACCGGCTCAAGGTTGACTCAGCCTTCCATCCTTCCGAGGTGGGTAAAATGAGGACCCAGATTGTTGGGGGCAATATGCTGACTCTGTGAACCGCTTAGAGAGGGCTGTAAAGCACTATGAAGCGGTATATAAGTCTAAGTGCTATTGCTATTGCTATCTAAGGTGAGCTTAGAAAAAGCAGTAACACAGAGCCTGCATTTATATATCATGCTAGGTCATCATGTTTTCCTTCACTAAACCTACCACTGTGGTTTGTAAACATTTGATTAATAGCTTAGAGCAATGTACTAAACTATCCACTTGTGAGCTAGTCATGGTTAAAAAAAGACTGGTTTCTGTTGCAAATAATAGCATGTACAGTAGTGATGGGGCTTAGTAAGAGAAGGAAGAAAAGAAAAGAAAAGAAAAGAAAAGAAAAGAAAAGAAAAGAAAAGAAAAGAAAAGAAAAGAAAAGAAAAGAAAAGAAAAGAAAAGAAAAGAGAATTCTGGTGAATGGCGCTCATCATATTGGGAAGTAGATCCAAGCCCACATAGATTTTAAGCAGTTTAATAAATGAGTTGGGATACATAGAGAGAAGATACTATGTGTGTGTGTCTGTGTGCACAATGTTGTGCAGTGCAGTGCTTCAGACTCAGCTGGGAAGAGATGTTTTTGCAACACATGAAAGTGTGAATGCGGTGCCTCTCTGTGATTGATTAAAGCAGCCGTGACTTTTTCAGAGATTGTGTGGTTGCTATGGAGAGACTCCCATTGCAATGATAATATGATTAAAAATGTGCAATTATACTTTCTCCACATTTTCTGATGTTTGGCTTTTGTGAAATTACTTCCTTACCGTCCAATTTCATTCAGCTCTGTATAGGCAAAATCAAAATTCTCTTTCCAAGTAATGGTAGCACCATCCGCTGCAGAGTCTTTGTGGAACCAGATGGATTGGGAAACAGAATTGTAAAACAGATACAGTCAATGTTAGAGAATTATTTTAGCAGCAGCAGCAACAACAACAACAACTATAACAAACTACAATAGCAATAGCATTTAGACTTATATACTACTTTACAGTGCTTTACAGCCCTCTCTAAGAGGTTTACAGAGTCAGCATATTTCCCCCCAACAATTTGGGTCCTCATTTTACCCTTGGAAGGATGGAAGGCTGAGTCAACCTTGAGCCTGGTGAGATTTGAACTGCCAAATTGCAGGCAACTAGCAGTCAGCAGAAGTAGCCTGTAGTACTGCACTCTAACCACGGCACCACTGTGGCTCATAATGATGGCAGTGAGTGTTGATTTCATCATGCAAATACATTAAAGAGTGAATGCAGTGTTTGCCTGTTGCTCTTAGCAAGACTCAGGAAGATCACAAGAGTCCCAGAGCAGGCTTTTAAAATTTCATGTGTTCTCTCTAGGAGACCACCTTTCTATGATCAAATCTCTCCCTCTAACCTAGACAGTCAGAGAATACCTTCTCAGAGTCCTGGAGGTGCAGTGCAAGGGAGGCCAAACGAAAGGTACCTTCTCTAGGAGGACTAGTTTAGTTTTGATTATAATTACATGCTGTTTGTTATTACTATATTAATGTTATTACTGTAACTTAATATATGAGTTGTAAACCACCTAAAATCAATTTGGATTGAGGTGGTATATTCATAAATGAATAAAGCAAAGTTCAGTGAAGACCTTGTCTCAACTTTAGACCAGGGTTTTTTATTTATTTTATTTATTTATTTGTCAACAAGTGCAAGGAAACAGGACACATGAAAAAATGGCACAAATAAATGGATATAAAGAAGCAAAACATAGCCATAAACACATAAAATGAGTACATACAAATGGGTACAGTAGGACAGGGACGGTAGGCACACTGGTGCGCTTATGCACGCCCCCTTAGGGACCTCTTAAGAAACGTGTAAGGTCCACGGTAGACAGTTTAAGGTAAAAGGTATGGGGGTTAGAGAAACTAACAACAGGATCAGGTAAAGTGTTCCAGACATTTACTACTCT
>QLTV01001495.1:2778160-2799648 GCA_003457575.1 Thermophis baileyi
CCGAGGTGGCGCAGTGGTTAGAGTGCAGTACTGCAGGCTACTTCAGCTGACTGTTTAGCAGTTCAGCGGTTCAAATCTCACCGGCTCAAGGTTGACTCAGCCTTCCATCCTTCTGAGGTGGGTAAAATGAGGACCCAGATTGTTGGGGGCAATATGCTGACTCTGTGAACCGCTTAGAGAGTGCTGTAAAGCACTGTAAAGCGGTATATAAGTCTAAGTGCTATTGCTATTGCTATTGCTAAATGAGTACACCAAGGTCCTTGATAGAGTGAGGGTCATTTTTTAGATTATTTCCATCCAGCTTGTATTTGATGTTCTGATTTTTATTGCCAATGTGCAGGACTGAGCATTTGTTAGCAGAGATTTGGAGTTGCCAATTGTTTGACCATTCAGATATATAATCTAGGTCATTTTGTAGGGTAGTAGAATTGTCTGTGGTGTTAAATTTTGTTTCCATTTTTTATTCTAAATTTTGTTAGAAAGTTTCCTTTCCATAACTGCAAATTGCTGCATTAAGAACTACATGCCTAAGATGGGATGGAATGCTTTATAGTGATTAAAATTAACATTAGTATGGACCAAGACTATCTGACCAATGACTGTGTTTCTATGAGATCAGTAAATCACTGCTTTACTGCATTAAATAAAATTGAATACAGATACCATGTTATACTATTGTGCTGATTCAAACTGTAGATCTTGTTTTGACTGGCAACAGTTCTTGATTGAGCCAGCAGTGGCCCAAGATACTTGGCTCCCTATCAGTGGTGCCATCATCTACCAAAGTCAAGTTATTTTGAGTTGTTGTTTTTTTTAAATCCGCTCCAGAAATACCTGCATGTAAAACAAGGAACAGTTCTTCGCTCTGCTAAACATCCATTGCCTAAGGTGGTTGGTTCACTCTGCTTAATGGTGAAAACAGCCCTCCTGAGACCTTTTCAAATGAAAATTCTGGGTTTCAGATCTAAAAGAGTGCAGATTGGCTGTGATCTAATTGAAGTATCGCTTCAGGTTGGGTCATTGAAGCAATCTGATTCAAAGCAATGCCTCCATTCGAAAAAGCAAATTGCTCCACTGTGACATTTCAATCCATGGGGGTGGGGGGTTCGATTCAAGACAACCCATCGCTTTAGTCTGGAGAAAAGTCTGCACATCAATGGGCAAGGGCCAATTTGACCAGAGATGTTGCTTCTCTTTGGAGGGAGCCGTCAATCAAAGTTTTACCAAATCAAAGCACCCTTTTGAAACTCTTCAATTATTCACAGGATGGCTGCAAGCAAAGTAAGTATTATAAACCCTATGCTGCACTCCTTTCAAACGATCAGCTGCACCAACATAAAATGATCTGAACGTAGGAAGACTTGTTAGCTTACACCTCTCCCCAGTTTTTCATAGCGGGCAACAAAATATGAACCATGTGAAGCTTGAACTCCCAGGAAATTTTTATTCTTGACAAAGCCTAGAACTCTGAAGTGTTACATTAGTGAGGTTTTTCATTCTGAAAGTCAGCTCTCCTTTGTGAATGCTCACCGTATTCTGGGAGTTTCACAAATTCAGAGGCCTCGCTGGGTAAGCTAATTCCCCAGGGATTGCTGGCGCTGACCCGGAACTGGTACTGACAGCCAGGCGTGAGGTCTTCAATAACGAGGTAGGTGTCCAAAGTTGAGGCAACAGACTGCTGCCAGACCTGGGAGCCTGTGTTGTATGAAGACAGAGAAAAGACAAAAGAGAGAAAATAACCAACATTTAAATGCAATTACACATTCCCTTCTTAGTGACATAGGCGACTAGCCTTCAATCACAGAAGTTTAGAAAGAAAGCACTCCAGTTAAAATGCTCCTACAAGTTGATCTAAGGAAGAGTAGAGGTATTTTCAACTCCGTCTTCAGCCTGGTTTCAGTAGAACCTAAAATTTAATCAATTTAGGCTTTTTAAAATGATGTTCTATAGAATTTTAGGGTTCTGTGAGAAGTTGACTAAGTTGTGTGAAAAGGTTAAGGCAACAAATAATAGCTGCCACCACAACAAACTCTCAAATGCAGCCAATTTTCTAGCAGATAACTTTTTTTTGGCCTCTTGATCAAGGGTTTGGGGATTTGGTTTTTTAAAGCTGTCCTGAAAAAGTTTGAAACCCCTGATTAAACAGAAGAAGTGTTATTTCCAGTCTTTTATTAGTGATGTGTCTTAAGGGTAGATTGTAGGCTCATCCATGGAGCCTTACAACCTTGAGAGTGCCCCATTTGTTGTCATGACAGTCTATTTCTTTTCCCACCTCCCTCGTTTTTCTTAAGGAACAGGATGCCAAATGCATCTGAAGCTCTGTTCTGCAGGATATCTAAGCCCCTTTAAAACTTAGGTAAGTATCAAATGTTCCAGTGGCTTTGCTTGGTTAGGAAAGAGGGTGGAAGAGCCCTGTGTAGGACGTGAGGGGGAACAAGAGAAAAAGAAACTGTCCAGGCATGTGTGGAGCTTCTGGCTTTTGTGTCATACTGATAATACTACAGGAAGAATGGTCATTTGGGAACCACATCCACCATTTTAGTGAATGAAGCATAGAAAAAGATAACAGAACAGCACAGGACATGACAGAACTGGAGTAGAGTAGAGTAGAGTAGAGTAGAGTAGAGTAGAGTAGAGTAGAGTAGAGTAGAGTAGAGTAGAGTAGAATAGAGTAGAACAGAACAGAACAGAACAGAACAGAACGTTCTTCTAACAGAAACACGAATATGTTGGATTTGGAGTGATATGGATGGAAGAGCAGGGAAGGCAAGGACTGAGAAGATAGGTTGTAGTAATTCTGTGGTGAAGGGAGACATGGAGTCAATTGAGATCCATGTGCTTAGTGATACTAAGGGGACTATTGTAATTTGATCTCCAGTTTTGCCGAAACCCTTCTGACAAAATTTTTAGTATAGAAAGCTGAAGAGTGATAGGAATGATATTAGGCAATGCAGCTTGAACAATGCTTGCCATTTATTGAGACTCATCAGACATTTTCTAGTTACAAAGGACTTTTCGGGACTTTTGATGTATGGTGCACACGTGCCACAAATTGGAAATACAACAAAATGGAAAGTAGGTGAAAGAAACACAAGAATGCAGGGCAACTGTTCCTTAAATAAAGAGGCCACGGTAAGGTAGCAATTCTCCAGTTACTAAATTGTAAGATGTAAAGGTGCAAGATGTTTTGTGTAGAAGATCTCCTCACACCACCTCACCCCCGCCATTTCTTTCTAGAGTTATAGTCAATGGACTGAAATCAACCAATCAGCCCGTGATATTGTCAGATTAGACTATAATCAGCCCTAGATATTGTCAGATTAATGGCAAAGCTCATCAGATGTTTTTGCACACCTGCAAGAGGGGAATAACAACTGGAAATGAGGATGCTAGATTTAATCTAGGTCAGGGGTGTCAAATTCGCGGCCCATGGGCCGGATGCGTCGCGTGCTGGCCACGCCCACCCCCAGTTTAGCTAAGGGGGGAAAAGTTGCGATACGTCACGTGACACGTGTTGTTGCGAGTTTGACACCCCTGATCTAGGTGCTTAGCTTTTCAGCAGGAACAGAGAACTTTAACATTAGTGAAGCTTCCTTGGAGTTCTGAGCCTTTTATAGCCAGCACTAGAATCCATTGCCGACTTCAAGAGTTTGTGGTCCTGCAATTGTTCTTTTATTATTATTATTCTATCCTTTCATTAGGAAGTTGAGAGCAAAAGATAGGAAGGGGAGGATGAGCAGTTAGTGCTGCCACCTATTCTACTTGGTTGCCTTCTTTCCCTCTTAAGACAGATACAGAGGTTTAAAACCTAGAGTAAGCTCTCATCACCTTTGCCTGATTTAGATACCATTTGTCCTGCTTGCAGCCACAGCAGAAAGAATGGTAGAGTAAAAGCTAGCAGTACATATAGTCCTCAACTTACCATCATTAGTTCAACAACGGTCCAAAGCAGTAGTGGGTTCTAAAACCCGTTGCTATCGGTTCGCGTGCGTGCGCAATGCTTCTGCGCATGCGCAGAAGCATCCCGGGTGGGTGGGCGGAGCCTGCCACCGCCGCTACCAGTTCTAAGAACCAGGCCGAACCTGGAGCAACCCACCGCTGGTCCAAAGTTACGATGGCCTTGGAAAAAGGGACTTACGACCTGTATTTGGATTTATAAACATTACAAATTGTTGTACTACCTCCTGGTCACATGGTTGCAATTTGGGCACTTGGTAACCAGCTCATATTTATGACTGGTTGCAATATACTGCAGTCACATGATGGTAATTTTGCAATGTTTTGCCAGCAAAAAAATGCCAATTGTGGAAGTTGTATTATTTTAACAACCATGTGATTCACTTAATGACCACAGAGACTTGTTTTACAATCATTGTAAAAAATGGTTGCAAAATTGGGTCTGGTCCCATGAGGACTCTACTTACAACTGAAATTCCAGTCCCAATTATATTCGTAAGTTCAGAACTACCTGTATAGCAATTATGGCAGCTTGTCTTTCTCTGGCCTTACTAGCAGTGCTAGATGGTGCTAATAAAAATAGTCAACATTTAGGGCCATGAAAATTTGCCTATAACCACAGTGCAGGGGGAAAGTGTGACTGTGTTAACTACAAAATTCAGTGGTGAAATAAATATACGACAGGTACACAATTCAGGTTTTCCCACGCAAAAGCCTCACAATGCTTGCACCTTCTTCTCTGTACTCGACTGTGTAGCCTGAAATGGTACAGTTGCCTGTGCTGGATGGAGGCAGCCAGCGGAGAATCACTGAAGTGCAACTTCTTTCCTGAGCAATAGGGCGATTTGGGGCAGCTGGAACCCCTGGGACGGGGAAAGAGAGAAGAAAGAAACAATTAGCAATTGACTAGAGGAGAATTTTGCAGTCCCCATTAAGGAGCAAACAGCAAACAGATTTACTATCAAATCTTCTCTCTCTCTCTCTCTCTCTCTCTCTCTCTCTCTCTCTCTCTCTCTCTCTCTCTCTCTCTCTCTCTCTCTCTCTCTCTCTCTCTCTCTCTCTCTCTCTCTCTCTCTCTCTCTCTCTTTGTATTGTCTCTCTCTCTCTATCTCTCTCTCTCTCTCTCTCTCTCTCTCTCTCTCTCTCTCTCTCTCTCTCTCTCTCTCTCTCTTTGTATTCTTCTGCCAAAAAAAGAACATCTGAGGAGCAAAACAATCAGGGAAAAATAAAGTCATGGGAAAGAGTTAATTTCTCTCCTAGAAGTGTTGCTTTAATCCAGTTTTTTTTTAAAAAAAGAAATGTAACCTACAGGACAGATTAAATTTCTGATTTAACACAATCTAATTTTAAAATGCATTATTTTTAGTGCAGTTTAATGTAATTGCTGATTGTAACTAGTAATCTCTATCAACCTAAATATTGGAAAGGTATAACTTTTAAAGGGTATTTGAAATTCAGGAAAACAAGGAAAATGGAAGGAGGCAGGCAAGCCTCCAGCAGACTCCTAGTGACTGATATGTTTTCCTGCTATATATAATGTTACTGTGTCAAGTTATTATCAGTCATTGGGCACTTTGCTGATTACTTTTTTTTTTTAAGTATAGCATACATGAAGGCTGATCCAATTATTTGGAGAAAAAGTGATTAATCCTTTAGAACAGTCTAATCTCAACAAATGTATGATGTGTGGTGTCCCAGGCTGGGAGAATTCTGGGAGTTGAAGTCCACACACCTTAAAATTGCTGAGGTTGAGAAAGACTGTTTTAAAGTTTACGCCTTTTGGAAGGAACGTATGAAATGGATAGCTCATGAGATCTTGCACTCTTCTGTCGATTGCTAATGTAGAGATGTATGGGTGTGGAAAGGTGGAGAGTTACCGAAATCGGCAGGTGAAGAGAGGATTAAACATGTCCTCTATTTACTAATGCTAGAACATCATAGAAAGAAAAGTACTACCATTTTTCAGTGACAATAATCTGTGTAAATTTACCTCAAAACAATTTTGCATGTGAAAACTGACATGTCAGCCTTTTAAAGTGGGGATTTTTTTTTAAAGGAAAAGGAAAAATTTAAATATGCAGTTGATAACATGCAGTTTCAAATGGCACGTGCTGAAGAAGTCTGTAAAGCAGGGCTGTCAAACTTGCGGCCCGCAGGCCGGATGCGTCATGCGCTGGCCACGCCCACGCCTGGTTTAGCGAAGGGGGGAAAAGTCGTGATACATCACGTGATGACGCAAGTTTGACACCCCGTTCTAAAGTCTCTATAGGTTCACTCCTTGAGTGTGACTCCTGATGACTATATTCATGGATTTGGGGCAGCAATACAGACATGGCTTGCCACTACCTCCTTCCAGGATTCAAGTTTCAGATGTAGCCCTCATCTTAGATATGGCCTCCTGGACTTCCAGCCAAGTCTGTATCATCTCACATTTCTCAGTTTTAAGGGGTATTAGCTAAGGTCAAGGCAGGGTGGTGGCCCTTTGTTGTGGCTATAAAATCTGAATATGTAGATTTAAAAATCTACAGTTTAAAAATCCTTTCTCTCTCAGGCTTCTTTGGCTATAAGTCCAAGATGAGAAACCATATAACCATTATTTTCTTACAAAAAATTGTTATACATGTAATAATGCACGTTTCCAAGCAAATGATGTTTTCCAGATACATCCAATTAAAGTGTGGCCCACTTGCATTCTTGTTGACACTTGCAGAGACCTCCCTCCAAGTAAATGAGACCAAACTGCTATTATTAATGCTACCTACTATTACTAAGGGGAACTTGGCCTTTGTTTACCCTATTACCTGTTCCTCCTAAAGCACCATGATTAAAATCAATACCATTTCATCAAGCAAACCTATAAAAAGGTTTTATACAACAGGCCCCATGTACTTAGCTTATAAATGAAAGGAAAATTCATTACCTTGTACTTTGATCGTCGCTGATGTGGATGCTGTCCCAAGTTCATTTGTGGCCACACAGGTGTAAATGCCACTGTCCTGAGGCATCACGTTGCAGATCTTTAGGGTAATGTCACCTGATTCACTAGAGGGGAACAGAAGTCAAAAGGTTAAATTGAAGTTCTGTCAAGTGGCTTAATTGTTTCAGTGTTTCTGGTAACTAGAGTCATGGGTTTGAGATGGGTGACTATACAAATCCAATCCAATCCAATCAATCAATCAATCAATCCATCAATCAATCCATCAATCAATCTCAATTGATCTGGAAAGTGAGAACCAATGGAAAAATAGACAAGATGTGCTCTTTTCATTGAGTCTATGGACATTAGTCACACAAAAGGAAAGAAATAATTTACTAATGGATATTGGTTCACACTCAGGGATGGGTTCTGCTTTACCTTGCTGCCGGTTCGCCCACTGTCGCGCCGTGTGGGCTTTGTGCATGTGCAGTGCACTTTGCACATGTGCAGTGTGCTTTGCTTGCTTTGTGCATGTGCAGTGCGCTTCACACATGTGCAGTGCGCTTCACGCATGCACAGTGCGCTTCATGCATACTTCGTGCATGCACAGTACTTAAAAAAAGCTTCTGCGCATGCGCAGAAGCAAAAAACAAAATGGTGATGCCTACGGCGCCGCCAAAAGAACCGGTTCAGGGGCGTGGCAGGCGTGGGTTGCTACCGGTTCTAGCGACCCACGCTGCCATGTTACTAACAGTTCTATAAAACCAGTCTGAACCGGTAGGAACCCACATCTGTTCACACTGCTCTGTTTAATGATTGTGATTGTAATGATTGCAAAAATGGAATGGTTTTGCACTATAACTATATGGGTTATTCATACTGTGCAGATCAAGAGTCTGGAATTTGGAGCCTATGTGAAGTAAGGTTCTTGTTACTAGTCTCTCTCCTCCCAAGGATTTTTTTAAATATGATTTTTTAATAGGAAGCTAACATTTGGTTAAAAAAAAAAACCTCTAGCCGTGAATACCATCTTTATTCCCAAGAATGCTCCTTAGCTCCATATAGGTGATAAAGACAATGGGTGGCTGATCCCAGAACTTTGTTTGGAAGTGTAGTTACCTACCTAGAAAACAATACCAACAAAAGTGACCTGGAAGTACTAGCATCTTTGGGGCATGTCATCTTCCTTTTTATTCAAGGCATGCTTTGTGATTAGCTGACCCTGTTGTGAATGCACCAATTCTCCCAGGGCAGCCATAGAGCCATAGAGCCATGATCTCCAGAAAAAACAGAATTTCACTCATCAGCCCCAATCCTGATCAAGAGATGTTGAAGAACTCATTTCCAGGGTGTTTAGGACACAAACCAAGTGATTAAGATAACTGAACACTAAGATCACAATGCTGCTATACTTACACTTCGACATTCCTTTGACTTTTAACCTTCTTTTACTGTTTATCAAAAGACCTATACAAACATAGCGGTCATATCCAATGATGCATACCATGGATGACTTACAGTAACATAGGATTATTAAACTTTGCAGATGAAGATGGAAATGACCAGTGGTGGGTTGCTGCCAGTTCGGACCAGTTCACCTGTACCGGTGGCGGAAATTTGCACCCGCTCGCCAAACCAGCAGCGATGGCCGGCTGTCCACGTCCCCGAACCAGTCCTCCGGTCGCCACGGCTGGCAAAGAACTCTCTGCGCATGCGCAGAGGCTTCTGCGCATGCGCAGAGGGTCATTTCCCCGACGTGACTAGTCAAACGATGTAAGGGTCATTTCCCCGCGTTGGTCATTTCCCTGACGCGCACCTCCGTCGCGATGTGAACCGGTAGGGAAGGTAAGTGGAAATGACACAATGAAATGAACAGATGGAAAGTTCCTATGTGCCAAAAACAGAAACATGAATCCATCTCCCATGCCATCGTTGGGGCTGTCCTCCTTGTTCCAATATTGATAGTTAAATACGGTACATGCAATTGTCAGCAACTTTCAGAGCACAGGCCTAAACTTGTCTGCCTTTCCTGGAATCAGCCTAAATTCTTGAGGTTGACGAAGGGCCAGAAAAACCTGCCATACAGCAATTGTGATCTCTTACAGAAGACATTTCTTCGTAGAGGTGCAAAGGAATTCTCAGGAAGCCTTTTCCTTCTTATGCCATGAGAACATTCTTATCCAGCCATGGATCCTAACAAGGTTTATTAAAATGCATTAGGAGCCCTAAGAAGAACATTCCTTTAGCAACTGATATATACTGCATCCTATTTTCAGGAAGCTATATGGATCAAATCAATTCTGATTTGGACTTTTCTTTGAATACGGGTGTAAAAATGTCCTTGAATTCCTCTTGATACAGGGCATAGACTGTTTTGAAGAAAGGTTGGGCATGTGACCAAACCTCTTCCTTATGACTTATTACCGCAAATTGTATGGTTTGATCGAGAAGTTGATTAACACTTCTCTTAACAAAAAAATGATTTTTGTATTTTAATGAAATACATGGTGATAATAAATATGGGCTTCTATTTCTCGGATTTTTTTTTCTTGAGGTGAATTATCTTGACTATCTGATTTCAATCTGAAGATCAGAACAGTTTTTAAATGGTTTATGAAATTAACTCTCTTTACTTAATTACAATTACACGGATTTGCTATATTAAATATATTGCTATATTCAATAGCCACCTTAATTCATTCATTGTTTCAGCAGAATCCTGAACGTAAAGATTGAACATACCAGGAAGTAACTGTAATGGCAGCGGTGCTGCTGTCATTGTCAAGCATGTTTTGATCCGGTCCTTTCCAGGTGATGGTTGGTTTGGGCCGCCCACAGACTTTGCACTGCAACATTACGGTGTCTCCAAGCAAGCAAGTGATATCCACTAAGGGCACGAGAAACTCAGGAGCAACTGGAGTAAATGCCATACACAGAGACACATCACACTCACAAGAGACATCAACAATTTCATTTGAAATACTGAAACAGCTGTCAAGTTTGTGAGGACTCCAAGGATCAACTTTAGTATGAAGTGTCATTTTTTCATAATACAACATTGAAATCTTATTCATATCCTGAACATTTTAAACAAGATCTGTGGTGAATTTCCTCATAAAACTGTGCTTGTAGAATCTTTGAAATGGAAGTGATTATCTGCCATCAAGTCAGAGGTGGGTTCCTCCCGGTTCGCCCTGGTTCGCCTGAACAGGTAGCGACCCGCTGGTGATGTCACGGTGATGTCACGGAACTGGTTCTGTCGGTGCCGGTCTGTGGGCGCCGCCATCTTTTGGGGGGGGTTGAATTTTTTTTATTTTTTTCCCCGGTTTTTTTTTCCAGGTTTTTTTCCCCTTCTGCGCATGCGCAGAAGCTGAGTTTCCGGCACTGCGCATGCATCGCCATCTTGTTTTCGGCTTTTTTTTTTTTTTGGATTTTTTTGGGGGGGGATTTTTTCCCGGGGTTTTTTTTTTTCTTCACCTGTCTTCTGCACATGTGCAGAAGCCAAGTTTCTGGCACTACGCAGGCGTTGCCATCTTGTTTTTGGCTTTTTCTAAAAAAAAATTGGATTTTTTGGCACTGCGCATGTGCACGTGCGCCCACGAGGCATGGCCATGCGGCGCGAGAGGAAGCGAACCAGCAGCGAGGTAAGTTAGAACCCACCCCTGCATCAAGTCACAGTGAACTCTTAGTGACCAGAGATAGGTTTTCTCTGTTACAATCTATTCCTAACCTGGCCACTCAAGTCTTCCACTGATGTTGAAATAGAACTATGGGATACATTTTCCCAATTATTTGTACTTTGATTGGTTTTTATCTCTGGCATTTCTGGATACTTGGGTTGTCTTGCTGTTTTAAAAGGTGTAAGCAGCATGGGTGTTCAAATTTTAATGAAAAGGCAGGTATAAATTAATTTAATCAATAACAATGTTAAGGGCAGATAGCAAGTTTGTATAAATGTGATGCAAAATAAAAGCGAAAAAGAACCTCAGAATAATTTGAAAACTGCTTAGCTAAAATAAATGAAATAAAATGAATTATAATTCGAACTACCAAATCTGGGCTGAAAAATTTTGGACACAGATTTCTGGATCTCTTTTCTGCCATCCTACAGTTTGCAGATTTTAGCAATTTATATACTGTACTTTAAATTATATTATAGGGAAAGCAGAGTCAGTTTAATTGGCTGTCCTGTATATTCTTTGGGACTGTAGTAAGAATGCACTTAGTATCATGCCTGTCATTACTGAGACAAAATTGCCCAGGGTATGTTTGGGGAAATAATATTATTTCCATTTTCATTTTTTAAACATGGAAAAATAAAAACTTGAACAAGCTTATGTTTTTAACTCACCTTCCTGGATGAAATTGGGGTTGATGATCTGAAAAATATATACATATGTACACACACACACAAGAAATAGAAAATGTTTATTTAATTGGTTATTGAAAAAAGAAAATGCTCTCAGCGAGATATGAATAAGTTTTAAAAATACTGAGGAACTGAAAGTACATCCTGAGAAGTCTCATTCTGAATACTGTGTTTATTGTAACATCCCCTTCTGATCTCAACATCAAGATTGCAGGATTCTTCAATTGGCCAGATCTTGAAAAGATTTTAAAAAGAGCAGAAATGAGCTAGCAGTCATGAATGTACTTGTTTGTAAATGAACCATAGATTTACTGCCCATAATCTTTGGTCTTTCCTCTCATTCACTTCCCATGATCAGCAGACTATCTTCATGAGTGGTTGGGAATCAGATAATTCCTGTAGCTATTGGAGTTCTAAAGGTGCTTTTTCAAGAGGCAACTGGACTTTCTTGTTTTTCTTTGAAGATGTTTCGCTTCTCATCCAAGAAGCTTCTTCAGCTCTGACTGGATGGTGGGGAATGGAAAGATTTATATTCCTTGCAGACAGCTGGTCATTCGCATTCTTTTTACAGAGTCGTTGAGGCCACTTGGAGGTTTGTCTATGTCCTCAGGGTCACCTGAGTAGTGCAAATGGGTGAGGAGCTTTCTTGGAACTGCTGAAAGGACTGTGTTGTAGAGCTGTGCTTTCCGCAGAATGTTTTCTGCCCTGTGTCCCTTCACTGTTGAACACAGGGACAGGCTGTTGACCTCCAAGTGGCCTCAACAACTCTCTAAAAGAATGCAAATGACCAGCTGTCTGCAAGAAATATAAATCCTTCCATTCCCCACCATCCAGTCAGAGCTGAAGAAGCTTGTTGGATGAGAAGTGAAACGTCTTCAAGGAAAAACCAGAAAGTCCAGTTGCCTCCTGAAAAACCACCTTTGGGACAACCATGACCTGGATGACTGAAAATCTCCATAGGCATATTGGAGTTCTACAGCACTTTGGATTCCATTCCAAACAGGTGGTTTAAAGCAGGAGTGCAACAGAAGCATCTGTCTGCAGCTGTAAACCAGCTGTGATTTTTGCAGAGATCATGCTAAAGAACCTCTCTGGAATCAGTTCTGAAGTGCTGCAAAGCTCTAGTTGTTATCTGATCATATTTAGCACTACATATAATCCTCACACACCTAAGAATCACCTTGTTAAAATAGCAGATTAAGCATAACAGTCCAGTACTCTACAGTAATTGTACTCAAGTGTTTTAGATAAAATAATAAGAAGTAGAGCTTGGTCATCTTTAGTTTGGAAACCTAAGGTACTACAGTGGTTTTGAATAAACTGGTTGTTTCAAAATCTCTCCAGGTCTGATTACTTCATGGCAATCCATTCTTTTTTTGTCATTCTGCAGCACCATCAGAGACAGGATGATTTGCGAAATGAGTTTGTAATTCAACCAGTACAAAGTGAAGAAAAATTTTTGTATTTGTACTTTGCACTTACTATCAGGACAAACCCGATGGTAAAAATTATTTTACCTGATTGGTAAAAATTCAATCTTACCCACTAGAGTAGGACTTTTAATTATTTTGTACCTGAGAACCTTTAGGCAAAACCCATTAAACTCTAAATAATTTCCTTCCAATAAGTCTTTACACTGATCTGGAATTGCCTTCAAGAAAATGATATTTTTAAAGTATGAACTCATGCAGTGTGTTCCTCTACTTGGTATTCATAAACTCATTGTGAGAACTAAAAAGCCTAAAGACACACAAAGAATCTGGATTTATCAAAAATATCATACTTATTTGAAAAAAAGAAAAACCTGTGATAGAAAAAGCCCTGGCCACAAATGTATTTGAAATTTATAGTTAACACATTCAGCATTTCACTTTTGCTTTTTAAATTAAATCCTTGACGAAGTATCTTTATCCAATATCAAAGCTAATAAGATCCACTGGAAACAATCCAGCCTAATTAGGAGTAAATTTGTACAGAACTGTACCATTAGTAATATTGTAGCAAATGCATTTAAACCCTAGGCTAGACATTAGATCTCTTTCGGCAGCAGAGGGCATATATGTGCCAAGATATCTGGATTAATGGTTAAACTGTTACAGCAGTCCAATAAAAATTTATTTTATTTGACGATGCCACTATTTCAATTAAGGCTTATCCGGCTGGAAGTTTTCTGCCTTGTTGATTCAAGATTAATAGGCAGCGCTATTTGGTACTGTTAGGTAATTATTAATAATCACAATTAAGAAAGGGTGGGCAAATTATGACTACGGGCCATTTACAGTTCTTACACTTTTTAAGAGTTGTTAAACTGCTTTAAAAAGGCAAACAGTAAGATAGGTTTACCTGTCCTTTAACTGCACATGTGTGAACAGGTACTCACATATTTTGCAAAAAATAACAATACCCAACCAACCCTGGAAATTTCAGCTTTGCTCCTTCTGGGATCTCATTGTTAAACTCCCTGTGGCTAAAACAATTACAGTAAAATATTAATTCTGGTGACAAATATGTGCTCCACTTTGATTAAAAAGGTCACATTCCAAAGATTTATTTAAAAATGAAATTTTGATGACAAAGAAAGAACCTAATTCCTAATTGTGGTATTTCTGCTGTGAAAAATATTGGTGATGGGGTGAAGAAAAGATAAATGGCAATCCTAATGGGAATGGTATCTTCCCAATCTTGGTCATTTCCCCCAAAGATACGATACAATTTAGGTTATAAAAAACCTGATGTAGCCCCATCTCCACCTCTTTAGATGGTAATAAGTATTGTTTTAACTGTTCCAAAACACGGTAAGTCTTGCTTATTATGACATGGTTGAAATTTTTAGCTTTATTTGCCTTAGGGCCTTGGGGAGCCACAAACAAACAAGGCCTAGACATGGCTTCCAAGTTGAAGTTAGCTATCTCTTTTCGTTCTTCTCCACCTATACAGGAAATGTGTTGTATTTTTCTCCCCACATATCAAACTGAATAAAATTGAATGGTTTTTGATCCACCAATGATGCTGAGTATCTTGCAGCTACTCTTGATAACATTCCTCTAAAGAAACCTAAAGGCCCAAATGCACCAAGTATTGAATATTTTTGGATTCTGAGCACCTAAAATTGATTGCCTTTCTTTAATATCACCATTCATTTTCATGGATTTTGACAAGCTTTATGTCATAATATATAGCCCACAATTCAGGCTGAAGCATGCAAACACCAGTATGGAACACGTATCTGCAGACTTAGAAACAAGTCTTACAGGTTTCAAAGGAATGCATTAGCACTGGGAACCTTAGCGGAGGAGGCAATTAAGTAGCAGCCTTTAATTTTGATTTATTAATGCTGCAAAATGTAAGTGCGCATTGAAGGATCAGAATGTATTTTATAAATCATTTTCTTTGCAAAAAAAAAACAGCTACACCCAAAAGTTTATGGGGACTAAATCTGGGAAAGTTAGGGAGAAAAAAAAAAAGCTAAACCACTGTGGAATACTAATGAAATAATGCAACATTGTGCAAAACTAGAAAAACAAAAACTAAGGAAGCAGGAAAAGAGCTATATTAATTTGCTTTAACCTGGGGAAGCTGTTGACAGCATGACACGCACCTTTGCTGGAGATGAAATAGTTCTGTCTTTCCCACCATGTCAATCTAGTGCTTGGATAGATTCAGTGAGGATCAACAATATATTTTTAGTTGAGTTTTTCTTTTCTGACCATCAGACCAACCGTTCTTCACTCTCTTTTACTACAAACAGCACTTTCAGGGGGCAAACAGTGGTTGAAAAAGGTCACTCTTCATAGGAACGTTATCTGGGACTCCAATCCAAGTTAGGAAATAGCCTTGCAAAACTCATATTTATCTAGAATTGCAACTGAATGGATCTCAAACATCTGTTCTTAGGCATCTGGGATGGTATGCTTGAGGTCATCACCATGCAAATGTCAGTGTTTAAGGGCTGAATTTCTGGAACATAATGGGCATATTCCAGGTTTAAAGCAAAACATAGTTTCTGTTTTATGTATATTCACTAGAAGAAATAAACAATTAGCCGGGGAACACTACAGCACTACTAACTTAATGATTAGATATAGAGGAACTCCATAATGGAGTGAGCTTCATGGAAGAATTAGGTAATCAACAGTGTTTTGAGGCAAGGTGGATAGCACAAATATACAGGGTTATTCAAAAAGAATGAACCGATTTCATGACACAATATTTTATTAAGGAAAAGTAATACAAAACTCCAGCCAAGTTACAAGTATTCTACTCACAATCAACTTTTATTTCCTGTCTTACAAGTGTTCAATGTGGCCACCACCTGCAGCACGGGCAACATCAATGTGATAAGAGAATTTCTCTCAGGTGCGTATCAGCATATCACAATCCACTGAGTTGATTGCTGTTGTTATTCGATGTTTAAGGTCATCGAGGTTAGTTTCTTTGGAGAAAACACCGTTACAGGACAAACCTATCTCGATATGCTCCAAAACTGGCTCTTCACTTCACTGCAAGCAGATTCGCGTGACTTCATTTTTCAACAAGATGGAGCACCGCCCCATTGGCACCTGATGGTTCTAGCTTTTTTAAATGACAAAGTGCCCCAGCGATGGATTGGTTGGAAGGGGGCCCAAGACCTTGCTCTTTGTGCTTGGCCTGCGAGATCCCCAGACCTAACCGTGTGTGATTTTTTCTTGTTGGGATATGTACAACCTGTAACGGTGTTTTCTCCAAAGAAAAAGGGACCATAAACCTTGTCTCTGTTCCCCAATACACACATTTGAAACCATACAGACTGCAGCTCGTTCAGGCACTTACCAATGATGACAAAAGAAAGCGGATGGAATTTTGCGATTCAATGCTGGAGATGATGGAAGATGAACCCTTTATTTCACGTTTAATTTTTAGTGATGAAGTGACTTTTCACTTCAGCGGCACAGTAGTCAATCGTCACAATGTGCGTATTTGGGGAACAGAGCACCCGTATGAAACAGTTGAGCACAAAAGAGATTCCCCTAAGGTGAACGTCTTCTGTGCTGTGTCTCAGGACAAGGTGTATGGTCCCTTTTTCTTTGGAGAAAACACCGTTACAGGACAAACCTATCTCGATATGCTCCAAAACTGGCTCTTCACTTCACTGCAAGCAGATTCGCATGACTTCATTTTTCAACAAGATGGAGCACCGCCCCACTGGCACCTGATGGTTCGAGCTTTTTTAAATGAAAAAGTGCCCCAGCGATGGATTGGTCGGAAGGGGGTCCAAGACCTTGCTCTTTGTGCTTGGCCTGCGAGATCCCCAGACCTAACCCTGTGTGATAGATTGTGTTTATGTTCCACCGCTACCCACTAACCTCGATGACCTTAAACGAATAGCAACAGCGATCAACTCAGTGGATTGTGATATGCTGATACGTGCCTGGGAGGAATTCTCTTATCGCATTGATGTTGCCCGTGCTGCAGGTGGTGGCCACATTGAACACTTGTAAGACAGGAAATAAAAGTTGATTGTGAGTAGAATACTTGTGACTTGGCTGGAGTTTTGTATTACTTTTCCTTAATAAAATATTGCGTCATGAAATCGGTTCATTCTTTTTGAATAACCCTGTATAATGGCCACAGAAGGGGTCTCTTTGCCAAGAAACAAATTGGTAGTGAGGGATTTGCTCTATTTTCATGGGGACAATGTAAGAAAAATACGTGGAGAAATTTCTATTTGTGCTCACATAGTTTACTACTCCTGTAATACTCGAACAGCAGCATTTTAAGTCCTCTCCCTTGCCTCATCCAAACAAACATTACTGCTGCATCTTGTTTTGTTCCAAGCTCCTTTTTTTCCTTCTTCTTTGTCCATTGGCTTCAAACTTATATGAATAAATCGGCAAAGCAGAAGCAATGGATATTCTATTGAAAGGCTTTGAAAATGAACTATAATTGCAAGGCACAGCAAGTACTCCGATATCAGCATTAGCATTGCTTAGCCAAAAGCAAACACAGTAAGGAAGTGGGGAGGTAGGACTTCAGTGCAGACTATGTATCACCCAAAGTCCACAAATCTAGCTTTTATTTATGAATTGGTAAAGGAATACAGATTTTAGGTGTTCTAATATATTAAATATTAGGACTATGCACATTGTTAGAAAGAAGTATTCTACAATGCAAAAGAATATGTGAAAAGCACTATTCTTCAGATCAGTAGTTACATCGTTACTGGACTTTGTGGATATGAATAAATGTTTTGTACATATACCCGAGCATTGTGAAGTACCTCTTTGGAAGGATTTGCACAGCCCCATTAAATATTAGTGAGATCTCTTTATCTGTATAGCTCTACAGGTATCCCAAATATGCTAATTATGAAAGTCTAATATTCTTATGTTTTTGAAATGGTTTGAGAACATTAGAAGCACTTTTACATCATTGCAAAGTGGTTTTCTGTAGAATTCCCCCCCCCCAATAACAAGAGCTTCATCTCTAAGCTCTCAGACAGATGCTTTGTTTCTAAAACAGACTTGCTTAGTGATGTGTTGTCATCTAGAACAGGGGTCTCCAACTTGGCAACTTTAAGACTTGTAAACTCCCAGAATTCCTCAGCCAGGATGGCTGACGGGGTAATTCTGGGAGCTGAAGTCCACAAGTCTTCAGTTGCCAAGATTGGAGACCCCTGTTCTAGAAGGCCTTTTCCATTTTTCCTCATTTCTGGGTTTTAATCTATGTGCTTTCATATTGTAATGTTATTGTTTACTTATTATTCAATTATTTTCAGTGGAAAGGATCTTTTGCAATGCAAAGTCTTCTAAGTGATTAAGTAACTTCACATTCAATATCTTGTACCAGAACTTAGGGATTCCCAAGAAAGCTTTAACTAATTGATGTATGTCTTCTTATAGGACTTTTGTCCTTTGTCCTTAGTACTCATTTACTGTTAGCAGTTGCATTTCACTAGTACAGCAAACACTTCTGATTGCTATTGACCTTGTTGTAAATATTGAACTATCATGGTTCTTTATCTATTGCAGTCGAATCAAAATTCTAATTAATAGATGCTCCCCATTACATATTATTTACAATATCAGACTGTCCCATTCAAAGTTGGATCAGTGGAACCAAGAAAGAGCAAACCTGTTGTATTCATAACAGTTGAGAAATTAATTGTATATACCAGTGATGGTTAACCTTTTTGGTGCGGAGTACCCAAAGCGTGCACATGCCCCAATCCGCAAAATGCAATGCGAGTGCCCCCCGTGCATGTGCCCCCCCGTGCATGCGCCCCTCCCCGTGCCCCATTTTGGCTTCCAGGTTGGTGCAGGCGGCTTTCCAGGCCCAAAATGGGGTGCAGGGGGGCTTGCGCAGCGCCCCGTTTTGGCTTCCAGGTTGGTGCGGGTGGCAGAAATGGAGTAGAAAGGTAGGGTGCACTGGGGGGGGGAACCTGTGGAGATCGGGGAAGGCCCCATCCCCCACGCATGCGCGGCAGAGACCCGAAGACCAGCTGGCCGGCGGGAGGCACACGCGCAGTGGAGCTGGGCTGGGCGACGGCTGGTGTGCCTGCAGAGGGCTCTGCGTGCCACCTCTGGCACGCGTGCCATAGGTTCGCTATCACAGGTATATACTGATGTGTTAGCTTACAGTGGAAGTTCCAGATTCATTTACAGAATAAATATGTCCAGAATGACAGACAATTTGGTATCTTATATGGAATTCTCACATTGATGTCGAAGGATATTGTTAAGATTAAATAAGAGATAGTTTGCTGTCTAAGATCTTCTGTCTGGGACAGGCAGTACAGTATACTACAGTCACCCCCTTGTTTAGACTAGAGACACCAAATTTTATAGATACTATTTCAAAACAGGCATACAATTCTCTGGGGAAGTTAGTACTGGGTTCGAGAGAGGGAGGATAGAAAGGATCATGGTCTACCTCCATGCTAGTGTTGGGGTCAAGGTCATCACATTCTGACTCTTCTGAACTGTTTGTCTCCTTTTGAGCAGCATGGAGAAAAAAGAACAGAGTTTTGATCAGCAGAGAGATTAAAGAGGAGAAGAGCAGAGCAATTAAGAGCAACATAGAAATGGCCACCAATAACTCAAAATACTTTCCAACAGAAAGTCACTAGGTGCAAGCAATACACACTGGGCAAAATAAAAGGAAAACTGTCTTTAAGCAATTTAGAAAAAATACATTAATGGAAGCAGCACTATGAAATGCTACCTCTGCTATATCAGCTTCCCCATTTGGGAGAGCTCTTGGAAACTGGCCGACAAAATTATATCTAAATAATCTTTTGCATCCAATTCTGGTAAGTAAATAAGAATTCTGGAGGAGTCAAGAGTCTAGTGCTTCATTCAATCTTTTGGGGTGCCCTTTTTTTAGAATTTCAGCCATGTGTATCAAATGCCAATTATTAATTTTTTTAATGTCCTACAATTGTAAGAAACTTGAATAGCCCAGAATTCAGAAGTGAAGCCAGTTTTAAAAATCTGAATGTCATTTTCTGATTTTGTATTTCTTAATTCCCACTTAGATATATATAAGTGCACAGCAGAAGGTAGCACACTTGCTATGGCATTGAAGGGCATCCTTCCCCCATTCACTGAACGGATTAAGGAGGGAGGTGCCCACCAAATATATCTTACCCCATGCTCTATCAGTGTTGACAGACTTGATCATCCTTTGGCAGAACACACACATCAAGACAGGCACAACCGGATCTCAAATTTGGGTCCCCTCCCACCAAAGACATTGATGGTATTCATCCATAAAGGGGGGGGGTCTCTTCAATCACCATAAATGCTCATGAGATTTGTGTATATAAAGAAGGGGAGGCATGATCTAATATATTATCTGTTCAAAAGAGGATTTGCTCTTTCAGTACTTGGCTAACTGGATGCTCTGTTGCTTTTTAGCTTTATTTTGGGGACTAACATTACATTTTGCATTAAAACAGCTGTTCTGAGCATTTTGTGTTAGAAAAATATATGCCTAGATTTCTACTTGACATTGTTAAGTGGATGGGATAGCAGTCCATTCTGATTGCTATCAGTTAGCAGCTGAAGAAAAGTTGGCCAAGCTATAATTTAAATAATTTTGAAAACATTACAGAATCTCTATATGGGGAAAAAAATGGTTCCATTGTTTTCTCTTTGAAATTATCTTGGACAATTTTCCCGCAGACTGGGTAGGAGGGTAACGAATAATTTAGGGAGCACAAGATTCCCTCCACCCCTGTTTTCTATGCTAGAACACTGGGCAGCATCCAAGTTTTGTTTCATAGCATAGAACAGTTAAGCCAGTTTTGTTTGGTTTTTGTTAGGACGCTGTCAACTCAGACAGTAAAATAAAACATTTCAGAAAAGGCTAGCTTGAAACAGAAAAATGTTTCCTGTGTTGTGCATATCCCTCCCCTTTAAAAAAAAAAAGCAAAAAAAAAAAAAAAAAAAAAAAAAATTAAAATCACAAATCAAAATTAACTTTTAAGAAATAGTAACAAAGAATTTTGTGGCATCTTACGACAAATGATATAGAGTCCATAGCTGGAATTAGTATCTTAAACTGCCATTTTGCATAACATAGTTGAGATAGGAAAGTAAATAGAAGTCGGTGCATAACAAAGTGCAGTCAAGAGAAAACAATGGATCTCATCCAACAAAGCTTCCTGCTGCCAGAACTTTTTTCATCAATGGTCCAGAAATTTTCCACTGACAAAATGGATACGAAGCAATTCTGATTATCTGTTCCACTGAAATCTTTAGGAGTTCCTTCAATTAAACAATGCTGGGTCACATGAAAACACGCCTACTATGTAGCAGTGTGCCTCTTCTGGAATGAGGTTCTCCCGAAGATGTTGTTTAGAAAAGCCATGAAGAATGGGCTCTTCACCAGGTGCAAGGGAGAGTAAGACCTCTCACTTCAATCTCTCGGATCTGTTGCACTTGCCATCTTTTATTGGTTTTATTGTGATTGGTTGACTGTGAGCCCCCACCCGGGTTATTGAGAATTGGTCAGCACACAAGATAGAGATAGATAGATAGATAGATAGATAGATAGATAGATAGATAGATAGATAGATAGATAGATAGATAGATAGATAGATAGATAGATAGATAGATAGATGATAGATAGATAGATAGATAGATAGATAGATAGATAGATGATAGATAGATACTGTAGATAGATAGATAGATAGATAGATAGATAGATAGATAGATAGATGATAGATAGATAATAGACCAAATGACACATGACAGATAGATAGAT
>QLTV01001495.1:2799669-2827523 GCA_003457575.1 Thermophis baileyi
AAGATGGGTAGATGGACAGATAGATAGGTAGAGAGATGGAGAGGGTGGATGGAGGGATGGGTGGATGGCAAGTCTCACTTCCAATAGGAAGAAGAGATGGATAGATGGATAGATGGATGGATGGATGGATGAGATAGATAGATAGATAATGGATGGACGGATGGACAGATGATCTGTGTGTTTCTGGGAAGCAGTGGGAATTTGCAAATCAGCCAACCAGATCCCAAACTCCCTCTTCCCACTTTATGAGTAAGAACAATTTGAAGAAATTCCTGCCAATGAAAGAAAATTCTTAATGCAGTCCATTCACAATTACTTTATTGATAAAGTAATTCTGACAAATTACTATTTTATCAAAAATAAAACATTTACCTCTCTAAACTTTCAATTTTGGTAGATCATGCCAGAATAATAATGAGTTTGATAATGTTGCCCAAACTATTCTTTAACAGTCTGGGGATTAGAAGTGGGTAATACCTCATTACTTTTCACTTTAATATTTATTTAATATTTGATATAATTGCTTTGTATTATATGCTTTATGGAATCTTAAAAGCCATTGATCAATTATATTGGTTTTGAAATAAATGGGATAAAATAAAATGTTGTCCTCTATATAGAAAAGATAACTTAATATTTAGTGTTAGGAAAAACACTCCAAATCTTATATCCTTTTTTAGCTTGCTGGCACAGCATTTATTATTTAGATCTACAGTATTTAAATATAAATACAAGCAATTTTGCATCCCTGGAACAATACTGTTAAGAAGAGAATATAAGAAGCTGATATTAAACATCTTTGTATGTTTCTTCTGAAAGGTTTAATCTTTAAATTAGAATTTGAAGAAAAAGAATTAAAATACAGTGCTGTCAAGTTAAAAAAGAATATTTCTGCAAAGGATGTGTAAATTTAAATGTAGTAGAACTATTAGCTAGGATTTTAATATTGTATTCTGATATATGTGAATTTGTTTTCTTG
Source organism: Thermophis baileyi (assembly GCA_003457575.1). Classification (NCBI taxonomy): domain Eukaryota; kingdom Metazoa; phylum Chordata; class Lepidosauria; order Squamata; family Dipsadidae; genus Thermophis; species Thermophis baileyi. The sequence continues at coordinate 2,800,649 of QLTV01001495.1, forward strand.
AACATTATAATCTTGGTTTAAATCAGAAGTGGGATTTTAATGGAATGCAGTAAAGTGAAATGATGATAAACACTAATGATTCATAGTATTTTCCGGTTGATAAATATTTTCCATCTCTGTGGAACTGTAAATGTCTATTTGTTTTTACACAGATCGCATATTTGAAATTGTTCAGATAAAATAGGGTTCCTCGTCTTTCATAGTTACAGAGAAGGAATTTTGCAAGAATGGGAATGGTTGCAACTGCACAAATTCCTCCTTCTCCCCAATTATGAAAAATACAGAAGTTCTATCCCAGTTTATAGCAATTACAACAAATAGAAATATATGTATTTCTATTTCTTTTTAACATCTGTTACTTCCATGAAACAATGCAAACACAAACCTGGGAAAGATTAAAAGAGAAAGTAAAACACTTTTGTTGTAAGAACACAAGTTTAAATTTGCAACGTCCTGCTGAATCAAGTTGAATTTGGATAAGAACTTTCTGTGACATAGAGATCTGCTTAATTTTAGAACAGGATTTAAAGGGGGGGGGGGAGGCAGAGAGGGAGAAGAAATACAATAAATACAATATAGAGATAGGTTCTATTTGTACCATTCTCCCAGAATATAAGTTCTTGTTTTGTATCAAAGTCTTGTTTTGTATTAAAGTCTTGTTCTGGTATCAAAAACAAATAGCGCCAAACATCAACGTTCAAAAAAGTTTATAAACACACATTTATAAATTATGCTTCAATAGCATCTGCAAAAGACATAAGACAATCCTGAGAATATGGGCAAAGGATAGATAACTTGGAGCAATAGTTCAATTGTTCAAGCCTCATTCATTCCTAGTCTATTCTATCAGATTTTTAAGTGAGTAAGAACCGACTCTTATCCAAGTTACTGTTGAAATCAATGCCAGAAGATAATCTGGGATATGACAGCTGGTTTCAGTGCTCTTGAGGTTCTTTACTCAGTATAACATATGGCAAGAGAAGGTGTGAAAATCTAATTCGCATGAATGTCACAATGGATAAATTTTACTCAAGTCTCTTAAGAATTTTATCCCTCACATTTGAATAACTGTACAAACTTCCAGAAAGATAGCAGGTGATTTGACAATAGTTTTACACTGTGTTTATTTTTAATATGCATTTTTTTCATCTCACTTGAAATCTGTGGATCTATCACAGTAAATCTTTGACTGGGCATTCCTTAATCTTTCTCTCTTCTATAGTATGGACTAGATCTATCTAACAATAGGAACTATGGAAGTGACAATATATGGAGTCTACACAGTACATTAAATCCATGCCAAACTAGTATATGAGTTGTTGAATATGCTATAATACTCATAACATGCCAAGCCAAAGCAAACAAATCATATTAAAGCCTTATACAGTGTATGAACTTATTATTAGGGCTAATCACATAACTTATGAATTCTATTGAATCCATATTTTCTGGATTGAAGTATCTATTGAATACAACTCATACGCTATTTAAATTTACAACTGCACAAGACAGATTACATAAAACAATGTATGACAATTCTATTGATAAGAAAAGGGAAAGCTGCAGGTTTCCACATCTCCAGGCCTCATAGAAGTTTTCAAAGGGTGATGGTGATATTATTTACTATTGCTATTGTTATTTCAAATCTATCCACTGCAGGATGAAGGCATCTTCAGTGATATTTATGGACTATAAACTATCATGTCAATCTAGTTGATAGATGTATGATTTTGTACTTCTCAGGCCAGAGCTGAGTGTGTACAGTTGGTCCCAAATCATCTAACCGGCTTCCATATCGTGTTTCTAGTCCAGCATACAACATCACACTAGTTCTCTTTCAAAGGTATATCAAACTATACATACTTGTTTAATGAAGAATTACCAAGTTTGGGCTATAACATAAACAAACCAAAATTTAATGGAAATAGGCACCATTCACAGCAGTGATGTCTTCTGTATTTTTTAGTTGCCATCAGTAGCTTCTAACCAATTGAGTTGGGGACAACAGCAGGAGGAAGAAAAATCTAGTTGTGCCCGCTACTACCTCTTAAGCCATGAACATGTATACATCCGAACTAGACTGTATTGTTTCTGTGTCATATAAATGTGGGTATATATGCATAAATTTGAGTTTATCTATTTAGTCATGTGTATGTAGTTTATATTGGAGGTGGTGACCCTTTGAGAGTTGTATGCAACGAAATTTCATTTTAATGTATGCCGATTAGTGTACATTCAAAGTGACAATAAAGTCAGTCAGTCAGTCAGTCTCTGTCGCTCTGTCTGTCTGTCTGTCTGTCTCTCTCTCTCTCTCTGATATAAGCTGGAAGCTATTTGAATTCTTTCTACAGAGGAGATAAAAATTCCGGCAGTGTCATGCCACAGTCAGGAGAAAAAACTGGAACAGTGCATATCCAGCTCAGAGTTGAAAAATAGGAGGAACATGTTGAGTTTTCTTTCTCATCTGCAATTCTTAGAAAGCAAAGGCTGTGATATGAATGCTATAGTAGCTTCTCTAAGATGAGCGGTTCTGTAAGGCCTGAAAGCCTATAATGCCATATAAGACCTTAGGAAGACAAAGGAGCCCTACCAAATCATTTTCCTGTACTACATTGTCATGGCTTACCATTCCTCAAGTTTTCTTATCTCTTATTAAAAAAATGATGAGAACATATTTACAATAGTTCCTGTATAGGCTGCATGCTTTGGTTCCATTCAACTCTTGTGAGCTTTTACCACACATATATTTGGGATGCTATAAAAAAAAACACTACTGAAAGTAAAGTACTACTCGCCCTCTGGGCACATATACATGCATGCACGCACGCATATGAGCACACACATACACTCGCTCTACTTACAGTTTTGGATGCCAGTGGTGAGGAGAAAAAAGCTGTGCTGTAATCCTGCATGCAAACGCCGGCCAGAATGGCTACTACTACCAAAAAGTAAAAGAAATTAAAAATAAAAGCAAAACAAGGGGGAAAAAACAAACAAAAACAAAAGCCAGATGTCACCCCCTGTCCACAGAGAGGATGTTGCAGGGGGAGTGAGGATGAGAAGCAGTAGGCAGCGAACAGCTTCAGATGGCCTTACTCACTTTAACAGAGACTTTGTTGCCCAGAATATCCTTGGGTTTACGTAGGCCATTGGCTTCTGTTTTGCCACTGCTTTCCTTTTCCGCCCGCTTTCTCATGCGCAGGGTATGCCATGAACATGACTTCCTGTTATACCAAAAAATGCACTAATCAAATAGCAGGTCTTAGTAGGAAGAGGAAGGGAGGTGGAAAGGCAAGGAGCATACATGTTCTGAATCTCTGCAGCTCCTCCCAAGGAGATGGAAGCCACCTGCAATATCTCTACTTGGATATACATATTCAAACCTGAAATTCAAACTATTCTAATACAGTTATTCCTGTTCGAACCCAAACATTATCTTTAAAATACAGAGGAAAAGCAAACTGTATATGTAAGATTGGTAACATGCAAAGATTTAGTACTAGACACCAATACTTTGAGCAGCAACAAGTATTGGAATAGAAAGAGAAGACTGTGTGCCCCCAATATGGACAAAATAGTTCCATATTCCAGAGTTCAGTGCCACATTCCAAAACATCAAAAGTTCAACTGCAATTTTATTAAAGTAACAGAATTGGCTATTCCCTGGAGCAAGTTTCATTATATTTAAATTTCCTGATGTTTTACTCTGCCTGCATTTGATCAGTCCAACGTCAATAATGTTTTGCCAAACCAAAAAACCCTTCTAAATAAGAGAGAATTAAATTGACTGTATTCATATTGTGCTATGGTAACAATAAAGTGGTTTGACATCAGTAAGCAGCTTTTCTTTGAGATGGGAAAAGTAGGAGAGAGAAAACAACATGAAAGGTAAAGTGGAAAAATACAGAATTTAGTTCATCAAAACATATAAGTAGGATTTTAGGTTTTTAGCAGAAATTATATTCTTCAAATTCCAAATATATTTGTAGGTTTGGGAAGTGCACTGAAATGAAAAGAAATACTTAAACAAAAGGTAAGTAGCCTGCTATTGTGCCTTCTTCATGCAGGACCAGAATGACATACTATACAAATAGGTGATTCTACAAAGCGTATTACGATTGTCGCAAGAGCAACAGGGTAATACTATAGCAGCAAGCATGCAAAATAGGAGGCAGTAAATGCTTATGCATATGCACCTGGGATCTATGATTAGAACAGTATATAAATGTACATGAATTAAAAAAAATTTTTTTGAGCTATTTAATAGTGCCTCTAGTGAAAATGAATGACCAAATGAGGGTTTGTTGCAATTTGTTCCAATTTTCCAACACAGCAAAAACGGTGTTTAGGTCAAAGGCTGCACTAAGCTTTTGAATGATGTGCTGAGTTTCTAAAAGCAGACAGAGTCAAGGCAGGAATGAAATCTAATTTTAAATCAATTATATATAATTAATTATAGTACTCCACTGTCAGCCCCACAATGTGGACCAAACCAATCACAAATGAACTCCACACGAAGGCCAAAGCTACTTTTATTAATATTGGCTATAACAACAGAATCTTGCAAGTTTGGGTGGGCTTTTCTCCTGCACCCTCTTTTAGTTCCTGTGAATGAATACTTATTAGCTTGTGTTGGCGCTTCAAGAAATGTCTCTTAAGCAGCTTTTTGGATTCTTATTGAAGAAGCAGTATGTATGTATGTATGTATGTATGTATGTATGTGTATGTATATATGTGTATATATACACACGCACGCGCACACACACCTGTATACAGACAAAGACACACACATATATACACACGCATANGATAGGTTTATATCTTGTGGTATTTACTCTTAAAAAGTTTAGCCTCCCCCCCCCATTTTCAATAGGTACATTCACTGAATGAATGGAGTTGTGTAATCTTCTCTCTTCTCTTGCTTTTCCAGCAGCAGTTAATGTGTGTACTAAAAGTATTTGAGGAGGGCTTTTGATAATAAATCTCATAAAAATATTTCAAGATTACAGCTGAGTTCAATATCCATTTAAGTACAAAAGTCCAGCGGGAAGAATGAAAGTATTATTAAAGGAAGTAAAACAGGTGAAATTAGATGGGTCTAGAACCCTTGCTTAAGGGACTCTCTTTCTGTTTAAATTTGTAATAGTAATAAGGAGGCAAAGATTCTCAATTTCTAGTATACATTCAGATAAGGCCCATCTCTGAAACAGGATGCACAAAACATTACACAATTTCCTTGCCCCTTCACCATTCTACAATAATATGAAATCTTCACCTAATAGCTATAAATGACATGTGCAAATCTGCAAGTAATTTTAAAAAAGATTAACTGAAAAAAATTCTCCATAATCCAAGACATTTGAGCAATATTTGAATTTAGGTTTGGTATAGCCTTATACCAAAGCCTATATCAATAGCCTTAATTTTTACCCTGACAAATGTCCTTACACCCTCATTTATTTTTGTTTCACTTCTCGTGTATTGGCGTGTGTGTGTGTGTGTGTGTGTGTGTGTGTTTCTTCTCTGTGTATTTGTTCGCTTGTATGTGTCTCATTGCATTTCACACCCATCTCTTATTTCACCATCTTTGGTATTTATTTTGTCTGCCTGCTAAGGCATGCTTTATTTTCATAGCTTCTGTGTTTGTCTCATCAAGGGCATTATAGTAGAGCATCTTTATTCCTGAAAAGCTGCTGCTGTAAATGACACCATTTTCTCTGTAGCAAGACATTAAGGGGCTTAGATGAAAGCACCGCTGTGCAGGAGTAGCATTTTTAAGTCAATTGCTATCATATATGAAGCGGTCCTAAACAGACTAACTTAAGGGAACAATTAGCAGCACATCTTACCATTCTCAGGAAGTCTATTTATTGGGCTGTTACTGAGATTTAAGCAGCTGTCAATTCAGTCTAATTACACACAATTGGCAAGACTCAGCCTCAGAGGTTTCCCCAATGATCACTTCGGTGATTCCTCAGTATTATCCTATGAACGGAGGGCCAAGTATTTCACACACTGCCAATTTCTAGCTATGCTCATGGGATGTGCAAACTGAGTAGACCATATAATTCTGCCACTGTCAGACCACTCTCATTAACACATTATTAATCATTAACACAGAAATGATTAGGCCTTGCTTCAAAGGCTCACTCTCTTTTTCTTCTTGGTATTTAATCATGGATATCACTGATTCTTCCTTCTTATCAAATTTCGTCCTTGGTGGAAAGAGAAATCCTGTTTGGAGTTGAACTTGGTTAGTATCTATGAAAAAGCAAGAGTAAACAATGGCTAAGGGCATATCTGCAACTGGCATGGTTTTGTCCCTATTATAATTAATAGTATAAGCTCTTGGGATGACAGCATCAGAACCGGGCTTAGTGATTGGTTGCAAGGAACATGGTATTGTATTTCAGCATTTAAACCACAATATTGAAATATTTACCACTGGCAAAATCAAGCTTTGGTGACTTTGTGTGAGAAAACTGATACTGGTTTGCAGGTGTAAAAAAACAACAACAGTTTTTATGGAAAAGGATTGTACCTTTTGTATTTAATATCAAAAAACATTTTCTTGCATTTAGTCATTTCAAATTAACAAAATGACAAAAAAATCGGAGAGAGTATTTCACATTTCATTAAATTAGGAACAAAACATAGAAAGAAAAAAAGAACTAAAGAGGGTCAGAAATTGGTCCTTTTATAATCTTCTCAAAACATGCTCATAGTGAAAATTTATTTTACATATTTAAAATAGTACATTTAAAATTATTAGTTACATTACAGGTACAATGATGAACATTGCGACTATCCATAATATTGCACAATCTGACTTCAAATATGGGATTTTTTTAAATAGTGCAAAATACTTTTTACAGGAATGTACTGCAAAAGGGATTTATCAAACAAAAAATTTTTTTTATATACAAAATATGCGAACAGAAAAAACAAAACGAAATGAAAATGTTACAAACTGTACAAGAAATTGCCATAGACAACATAAAATCTCTTCCTTTGAGAAGCAGGACTCAAGCCAGTAGAGGAGAGCAATGTTTGTTTTGTTTGTTTCTCTCACACACATATATACACACACACCCTTTCACATTCACATATGTGTGTATGGGTCTACACACATACACACACATGTTATTTAAACACAAGATAAATAGAAATCCAGTCAATTAGGTCCATGATTAGGAAAAGATGGAGAACATAAACCATGCTTTTTAAACTGTCTATGGATTCTAATATTTTATAAATTATAAGGGGAAAAACATACAAAAAAACCAACAAAAAACCCAACTATCCCAAGATGAATACCCCATGCTGTGTTATCAAGCATAGTTTGTTCCAATGGCACTGAAGATCTAAGGAAACAGTAGGAAAATCCTACCATTTGTGTTTAATTTTTCCTCAAAAATCCACATACTGCTCCCTGGGAATCCAACACAGCACTTACTTTATGCTTCCGTCGCTACTATCTGTAGTTGATTTAGTGAGGGGAGCCAAGATATTCCCTGGGATCCATCCTTCTGCTGCTGGTGAGTGGTCATTGGCAGGCTGGTATACAAGGAACATGTTCTGCTGGTTAATGGCAAGTACCTGGACCACTTCACCCTGGTTGACACAGATTTCATTCTCCTTTAATGCATAGTAATCTTTGATGACCACCATAGAAGAGGTTCCATTGCACCCACCCAAGTCATTCTGAAGAGGAAACATAGAGAATAGCAACAAGATAACTGTGGCATAACATTAACTTTTCATCACCATCCTGGGAACTCCAGCAAAAAGGCAATTAATAAGGTAGAGAAATCACCCCTTAAAAACTGAAGCAGTATTTTATCCACTGATACAAGATAAGGTATGGAGGCATTAATTCTTTTAGGACCTTAAGAGCGCCACAAACCAGACTGAAAAAACAAACAAAAGGGGAATACAAAACCCACTGAAATTAATGGAATCAATATGATTTTGCTTGGACCACTGACATCGAACTGCATAGTAGCAATTTCAGAATAAAAGGCCCAGTATGAAAGCAATATTGTATTCTCAAATCTCAAATTTGAATCTGAGCATATGTTGCTATTAAAAAGATGTCCAAAGCTTGTTTTTTTAATTGCCTGGAAACCATTCAAGTACTAGCATTATCTACGACACAAAGGAAAGATTACTGAGTGCCAATATTGAATAGAACTAAGGCTACATTTTTATCCTTGCAATTCAAGCAAATCAGATGAGGCACAATCTAAAGCAAATTACAATACAATGTTGGCTTGAACATGCTATTATGTTTCATGTCCCTTATTTATTAATCTTTCCAGTTGATCAAAGCTGAAATTCTCATTTGGGAAGCAAAGTGCATGAATTCCCAACAGCCTGTTGCTTAAATCCACATCTAGAGTCTCACAGAAGAGAACAATAATTTTAAAGGGAAAATGGGTGGTTGGTCAAATAGTTAGGCAACCTTTCCTTATATCACTTCTTCAAAAGAGGCAGCCAAAAAGTGTAAAGGCATCAATAAACATTTGTTTAATGATTAATGCCTAATGTTTGCCAGCAGGTAGATTGCTTGCTTTTTAGCAGTTTTCCTTCATTATTCATACAGTGGGTTGTTACGTTTTTCCTTAACATCCCACTGTATTTTCACTATGATAAAATAAACTTACATATTTCTTAGTTTAATGACTACACAGAGCATGTATTACATATTTACTGTACAGCCTGGTTCACGTAACAAATTTTGTTGAGTTTGGTTTGAAATACTCTGTTATGTGAAGTCAACTACTGTGATTTGTAAACCATGCCATATGGATTGGTGCATTGTACCAAGCAAATATGGATTCTTCAAGAAAGAATAGTTTATTGTGTCTCAACTACTTCTTCCTCCACCAACCAGATCAACAGCTGGCCAAATTTAGAATGGACGTGGTTCCATTACCTTGCTCTGTTCATATCTGTCCTCAGGCTGGTGCTGTTCATGCCCTGTGTTACCATTGGAGGTAGATATCTTCAGAGGTGGAAGAGATGGGTTGCGCATTGTAGCCTTTGAAGTTTTATCAGATCCTACAGGTCCCGAGGAATAGGGTCTGGTGATGGGCTGAGGTGCCCGGCTGGTCTGGGGTCTCATTACAGCTGAGCTGCTGCTTTCTTTGCGCTGATACTCTATTGGAGACTGTAATGCTACAACAGAATATGATGTGTTACAGCAGATCTCCCCATCTATCATATAAAGAAGCAAGAATGGGTCACAAATGACCTTTGTAAATCACTGAAAATCAGTGGCATAATTTTCCATTTTCCCCCTCAAAAGAAAACAAAACAAAATTTATATTCCTAGTTTCCAGGATAGGTCTACTGCATACAATTTCCCTAAAATATTTTTAAAATAGTTCCACAAATACAACTGAAAGCTAATCAGTTGTTAGTTTAAAAACAGTTGGAAAACTGAAGCCTTTTCATTAGTAAGAGGAAGGAGCAAGTTTAAAAACTCTATGAGCAAAGAAAACAGTGCTATAGCTTTGGATATTTCAGGTCTCATGAAGAGTTGCCATAGGCTTCTCTAATATTCTAGCTTTACAGCCCAAAGGACAAAAGAGCAGAGACAATTATGCATCCTCTAACTACAAACATATATAGACACTTGTTTTACATGATAGTGACATGCTTTAAGTTTGTTGTATAGGTCTGTTCGGTGGTATCATTGCATAAAATGTGAAGCTTGGAATCCTACATGAAACTTATTAAAGAAAAGCATGTTACACTATTTTAAGCTAATATTCTATAGAACTTAGAAAGGTCTCTTCCAAATGAGGAAGAAATCATATCAATGGCATGCTATTACTGAATGATGAGATATGTGCCGGTGAAGACTTCTACCATGAGAAATGAAAAAGTTCTGTCATTTTCCCTACATATTCCTGGTTGAAGTTAAAATGAATGGATGGACTATTGCTCTACAACTTTCTGGCTATTTCAACTCTATGCACATAATCAAGAGATGGTCGCCTGAAATATTGAAATAAGGGGTCAACCACTATTTCTCCATTTTCTGAATTGTTCAGTGACATCCATAGGAAGCCATAATGACCAGACGTATGTATTGATATAATCATGCAAATGGCACAACTTATGTACCAGTGGCAGATATTGGAATGCAAGTACATAATGACAGGATTTCCATGATGATTTGTCACACAGGTGTCATTGTTTGGTTCCCTCCCCACCTGATGCCCAGTGAAGAGTTAAAAAAATTTGTTTTACTGGGTGGCAGTTACCAAGAAGTTATAAATCCGTCAACTGTTTAGACTAACCTGCATTGGAAGTATATTTCTATGTGAATGCAACCAATCTATTAGATACAGTAGTTATAACATAAAGATCTAAGATAAAATATACACCACTAGTGCTAAGATATCAATAGAGTCAACAATCTGCTAGGTTTCAATTTAGTTTTTAATATGTAACATGGATAACATGCATTTAGCCTTTTTCTAGTCATGTTCCATATAACGATGAAGACTGCAATAGCTCAGTATGGATGACACAGATAATGAAGAGGGATCTATAATTGATATCAGGTTGACATTGATTCAACCAACATGTTGCAGTTGCCAACTGCAAAGTACTTGGGCTTTATTTCATCAGAGCAGCAAAATACCTACCATTTAAGAAGTCCCTCTGTGTGTCAAGTACTTGACTGATATCCTGTACCCAAGCTTGTTGGATTTCAGGATTGGCAGATTGCAATATGAACCGTTCTGATGTTTCCCGATTCATGAGAGCAAATTTGCAAGGATCGTTGTCCACATTGTCCTCAAGTATTAGATATGTCATCTGCAAGTAGCCAGAAAAAAATAAACAAAAGTAACTGCACAGGGGGACATGGAAAGGATCATGCTGAATCTGGCGATACAGTAGTGCAGGGGTGTCAAACTCGCGGCGTCATGGCGGAGTCACATGATGTATCGGGACTTTTTCTCCCTTCACTAAACTGGGCGTGGGCATGGCCAGCATGTGACGCATCCGGCTTGCGGGCTGCAAGTTTGACAGCCCTGCAGTAGTGGACTCAAAGGTAGCCCTTCAACTGCAGCATATAAAAGGAGCAGCAGGTTTGCCTCTTCAGATAGTTTCTTCTCTGGGAGCTGCATTACAGATGCAATTTGGTTTTGTTCTTCAAGTGCTCTGCCAAGTATATTCAACTTTTGAATTATCTTTGTGAGCTTCCTTTTTTTAAAAAAGACAAGGCGATTACATGTAATCATTGTAGTTCTTTCCACAGAACAAATTGTTCACACGAATATAGTCTGAAATGGCTTTTCAGGTATCTTGCCAATACATGTGAGCATCAACAGGACTATGCCATTTGCTCAGTCATGTGATTTTGAGAACTTTTTCTGCTGAAGTTTTTTAGTCCATGTTGAAGACTTTCAGATAGGATTTTATATATATTTACACATAAGTTTTTAATTTTTCTAGCTGTATGCAGGAATAAAATCAATTTCTTATATCTTGCTGTCTGGACCGAAAAATCACCTAAGGCAACAGTGCGATAATGAAAAATGATAGTAAATCTATTCTGAAGCCTCTTTTCCCCTTGTGGAATCATTGTTTTCAAATTCAAATGGTAAGGCCCATATTCACCATGTTTATAACCTGCATAATTTAACTGTGAGGGATCAAAGTAGAATCTGAAAAATCATATATATTCTACCACTGATTACTGGATGACAAATTTCAAATAATTGAATTAGTGAAGGTCATCCTCTAATGTTAATTAGTCAAGATGGAAAGTTTAAAATTAAGTTGTTTGATTATTCAGAATTGCCCAGCTATACAGATGTGCAGAACAGAGTTTTTCAAATATATGAAGTTGGTGAGGCAGAACCAGTGCTGCTTGGGCCTAGACATAATAACTGCTTAAAAAAAGGGGCAGATACATTCCAGTCTCAAAGCTAGGAAAAGAATGGCCAAGAATCTATTAACAAATTTGGGTTTGAGTTTCTGGAAGAACAGATTTATAGCTGAGATGATGTGACATAATGCTTCCATAAACCTGCCAGGACATTAGTAAAGGTATACAATATATGTCAAAACTGATTTTCAGTTTTGGAGCCAGCAAAAAACAAACAAAAACACCTGTAAGAGAAGACACTGCAATCACTTAGGTTTATAAAAACAGTCAGAGAAAGTACGGAGAAATAACAGCATTAAGCAGTTGCACTGGGAGGGAGTCATACACTGCTTAAGTCATCCAGCTAGTAAAACACTAGGGAAAAACCCTACAGAACACCTCCCCTCAAATGGCTTTTCCTGTACAAAGGGATGCAGAGCTCATGTTACACATATACCAAAGAGTTCACCCTTCTGTTGCTTTTGCATCTACTAGTAATTTCCATTTTGGTTTCCCTATGCAAACGTACAAGATGTGGCACAAAGACAAAACAAGACCACACTTACTAAAACAACTTCTTATAGTTTACTTAGCTAGCTAGTAAACTAGTTTGGTTGAAGGTCTTCAGAGAAGTTATCAGTACAAGTAAGTCCTCAACTCACAATCACAATTGAGCCCAAAATTTCAGTTGTTGAATTTTGCCCCGTTTTATGACTTTTCTCGCCACAGTTGTTAAGTGAATCACTGTAGTTGTTAAATTAGTAACATGGTTGTTAAGTGAATCTGGCTTCCCAATTGACTTTGCTTGTCAGAACGTCGCAAAAGGTGATCTCATGACCTTGGGACACTGTAACCGTCACAAATATGAGTCAATTGCCAATCATCCAAATTTTGCTCACATGACCACGGGGATGCTGCAACGGTCCAGGAGTGTGAAAAACGGTCATAAGTCCCTTTTTCCGGTGCTGTTGTAACTTGGAATGATCATTAAATGAACTGTTGTAAGTTGAGGATTACCTGTATGCAGAGGTGGTATTCAGCCGGTTCGGACCGGTTCGAGCGAACCGGTAGTGGTGACTGCAGGTAGAGGCAACTGCGCTCACATTTGCGAACCGGTAGGGAAGGTAAGTGAATACCACCCCTGCCTGTATGCTAGAAGCACAGAACTAGAAAGGCACTGATGATCCCATTCTTTTGACCTTCTGAAGTGAAAAAGGAGAGTTATTTTACTTTGTCTGGTGTGTCTCTTTTGTGTCTCTGGCCCCTGGCAGCTTGTTAACCCCGGGAGAGCATGGCTCTCCACCTTTAGCTTTCGTTTGCTGATACGGCAGCTCATGACTCCCCTTTTCCTCCCATGGAAGAAGGCTAACAGTGCTTAATTTTGCTATGGGAGCAAATATGGAGACGATTTCCATTCTTTCCTGGAGGAAGGCTCCCTCTTTCACTCAAGGAAACAGATTCAAGCAGCAGCTGCCTTTCAAAGCAAAAAGGTCTCTGAAAAGTGAAGTCAGTTGGTAGGCAGGGAATTAGATGCAGTCTGGTAGACAGGACTCCCCACAAGGTCTGCCCTGGCAGGTGACCTGCCCTGGGGTTGTAAAAAGCTGTCTTATCCTTCATCTAAAGGGCCAGAAAAGATGTAAAGAAGCAAACTTCTTATTGACCTGGTGGCCTTATCAATTTCTTACCTTTATGCTCCGCTTAAACAGGTACCCAGGTGTTAAGGAGCCTTTCCTAAGTAGTTCACTAAAGATGACTATTTGCTCAAAGAGGAAAACTCTGCGTTCTTTTGGCCGAGACAACCCTCCAGAGTCCTGCTCTGTTACATAGAATGTATCCTGTTGCAACAATTTCCCTTGAGCTGCCAGCTTGCCCTAAGACAGGTGAAAAAAAACCAAAGTAAACATAAATCGATGAACGCAGGGAAAATAATGTATTGAGTTTACTAATTGCTATGCAGTACATTGTCCTCAGGACAACCTCTATAAATAAAAATGACAAAAGTCCAATAGAACACACATATATACACATGAAGTTAGCACAAAAATATTTCAAATGAGTAGGGACAGGGGCTAATATGTAACAGACAACAACCACTTCTATTTCCATGGAAATGGAAGCATTTTAAGATTAAAGAGCAAGAATGTATACCCATTTAAGAATGAATACCCTAAAAAAAACATTAGTATAGGTAACAGATGGACATCCTTTAATTGGAGATGTGGGGGAGAGAACCCCACTCCATTTCTGTAGGCAAGGACCCTTCAACCAGGATCTCTGCTAACCAACTCAGAGCACAAATATGAACACAGGGGAAGAAACAGTCCTTTAGATACGGTGATCCCCAAAAATGAAAGTTGTAGCATCAATTTGGGTTTGCATATTATCAGATGGAGAAGAACTTAGTCTACATCACCCTGGAGTTCAGTCACAAATTCAACTCTCTCTAGCCTGACATCTTCCCAGTGTGTCGAAATGAAGCTCCCCTAATCCCCAAATAACTGAACTGCGAGCTGCTGTGTTCCGCACTGAATTTTAACATTCAATTTAATGTAAACGTTTTTAAAAAAAAGTTGGAAGGTGTGTTTATCTATTGCGAGGTTGATGCTTATGGGCATGGGAGAAAGGAGTGGTCATCTCTATACATACATACACTATAGAAATTGTTTCAGAGTTTGCATTTGGACTTCTTAATTACTAGACTAGTAAGACAGGTTGCGACAACTCTGTCACATTTTTGATTAGGGGTGGACACCAAGTGAGATGCCTTCAATATGTGGCGGCAATAAGAACAAACAACCTGCTACCACAAAGCAAAATGGGATCACGGAGGTTAGAGATCTTCAGCCTACCATTCTGGGAAATTCAGCATTCATAAACCTAAAAAAATAGTCTGCTTTCATAACAGAGGATGAGTGTCTGTAGAGATTCTCAGTCATCCAGGTCATGGTTGTCCCAAAGGTGCTTTTTCAGGAGGCAAGTGGACTTTTCGCTTCTCATCCAAGAAGCTTCAAGAAAGTCCAGTTGCCTCCTGAAAAAGCACCTTTGGGACAACCATGATCTGGATGACTGAGAATCTCTACAGACTTTTAGCTATACAATTTGGGACGAACACACTTGAATGGTGTGGGAGTAGGAATGGATTTCCGGGGGGGGGGGGGAATTGCAGACTACAGGAACCAGGAGCACTACTCAGGTGACCCTGAGGACCCAGATAAACCTCCAAGTGCTTCAACGACCCTCTAAAAGGATGCAAATGACAAGCTGTCTGCAAGGAATATACATCCTTCCATTCCCCACTATCCTGTCAGAGCTGAAGAAGCTTCTTGGATGAGAAGCGAAACATCTTCAAAAGAAAAAAAACAAGAAAGTCCAGTTGCCTCCTGAAAAAGCACCTTTGGGACAACAGAGGATGAGCTCTGTTCTCAGAAACATTTTCAAAGAATGTATATATTATATTACATATTTTCAATACTACTGTATGTATTCTAGAGGACTAGAAGGCAGCTCCTAATATTTCCACTGCTAATAGTGTTGGGAAGAGGCCATTATACATTCTTAAAGTTTCCAAGAAGCCTCAATCATTTCTTCAAGGCAAAAAAAAGCAACTGGCATTACTGAATAAGAAACAGAGGGATACCTCAAAGCCCTGCAGTCGTCCCAGATTCATCATGTCATTGCAGCGTTTAGGAACAAGGCACATCAACTCTACAGCTTTCTGTAAGAGAGGGGGAACAGAGTAAATATGGGAAGAAATAAAAAAGCTGTCTGGACCCCACTGACTAGGACCACACATGGATCAACCCTTCCAGCTAGAGAATACAGGTCAGAATCAGAAATCAGGATATATTGTGAAGAGTTGCCCATTCATCAAATTGACCTTTGAAGAAATGCAGCTTCCAGCTGATCAAAATCCACTTTAAAGAGCTTGGATAACATTTTCTTTGGAAACTATGTAAAGACAAGTGGGTCTCAAGAGGCATTTTCAGAAACTGATGGGTAACTATAAACTCATGCTTTGTTGCCCACTTGCTGGGAGGGAGGGAGGGAGGGAGGGAGGGAGGGAGGAAGCAATTCAATCTTCAATTAGAAATATCCAAATGTATTATAACTAAATATTTTTTTAAAAGTATATCAGTCACTAAATAAAATAAAAGCTAACAGAAAAATTGTACCTCTGTCTCCGAGCAATCCAATCCAGCCTTTTCACTATATTTCAGGAAATCCTATGGGAAAGAATATCATTCTTTAAAAATAATTAACATTTAAATGCACTTTTAAAGATGAATATGACTGTTGTCTTCTTGCAGAATTATCTGGAATTATACTTAAACATATTTTATGTATAGTACATACCATCTGATTATATACTTAATAAAATTTATGACTGAAGTTATGTACTTGGTTTAGATTATGACACTCCATGTGCACTACAAGCCAGAGAAATAGCGCTATCTGCCTGTAGTCACAGCTTTTCTTCTGTATAAGAGATAACTAATGCCAACCAAAAGGAAGGCTGAAAGTTGCATTTTTTAATATTAATAATGTTAATATTCTTCTAGGAGCCATTGGAATTCCAAAATTCAGGATAAGATGTGGAAAGAAAGAGAAAAAAAGAGTTCCATAAAAGAGATGCCACCATCTTGATGGCAAAGGCTTGATCATAAATAACATTTTACTTTGTGTAAGCAATAGAGGCACACAGAACAGGGTTCCTGATGAAGACTGTAGCATTTAGCTCCATTCACGTGGAGGAAAAAAGGCCATAAAGCTTTACTAAAATTATAAAAGACTCTATATGAATCCGTGTGTGTGTGTACTTTTAAAAAACACATAGCTACAGTAAAACCAGTGAAGTTAGGTAATTAGATATCTGGTTCTAACAATAATTCATCATGATGCCCACCAGGTGATGGTGAGATTATCTATACAGGCATGTACACATTTGCTTTTTGAATAGCAATCAGGCTCAGCACCATAATACCCCCAGGAAGCAGTCCAGCAAATATCAAAAGAATTAAAGCTGATTTGCACAAACTGGAGCAAACTGGCTAGGTAATACTGCTGGCTAAAACATGTAAACATAGTACTTATTCATTTATTTATTAAATTTACATAGCTGCCCATCTCCCCTTAAGGAGACCCTCCTAAATATATTTCGGTCACAGATGATTTTTTTGATATACCTCACATTTGTTATCTTTTGATGTGTTTTACCTTGAGAAGCAACTGGTACTTGGTTATTCTTTGAATGGGCTTAATTAAGAAGTCGCTGAGAGTTAACCGCTGGTTTATTTCTTGTTGTACTTCCTATAAAATGAAAATAGGAGAAATCACTGCTGAGAGAAAATAATTAATTTCTCCTTTGCTTTTTTTCCCATGGAACTCAAGGGAGCATTTATGGGATCCAATCAGGGCACTGACCACACTTACACTTTCTCGGATTCAGCAATTGGGCCTACAAAAATTAGTCTGAGGTTATGGAACATCTTACAATGAGCAGCCCATCATCTAAACAAAGATAGTCTTCAACTCATGATTGTAATGATGGATGGTTTGTAAAGCACTTCTGGCCATTGCAAAATGTTGCACCACCACTCCTACAGTCACACGATCACTGTCTGGATGTTGGGCAACCTGTTTGCACTTATGACTGGTTGCCAAGTGCCCTATGATCAGATGATAACTATTTACCACTTTCTTTGCAGCCTTCCCCAGAAAGTCAATGCAGAAGCTGGCAGGGAAGGCTGCCAGCTGCTGTTGCCTGCTTTGGCAGGCAGCTTTTTCAGCCAGCCCCCAGAGACAAGAGGGAGCTGAAATCCAAGTAGAGAATGGAGAAGTAGCATAGTAAAAGGTGCCTCAGGCAGTTGAGGAAGATCCTAGGAGGTTTCATGCATACTATGTGCAAGTGTCTCTCTTCACTCAGAGCTGAAAAGTCTACTTAGATTTTGGCAGGGTGGATTTTCAGTTCCTCAGTGGAGCCTTGCCACGGTCTCCCCCACCCCGCCAAGGCATCCCTTGGAGCTCCAACTGCTTAAAGACCCATGAGATTGCTCAACATCTGCAACCAGGAGTGCCAAGATTGTGGTTGTTGAGCAAAGCAGTCACATGACATCTCACTTAATGACTTCACTCAATTACTGAGGTTCCATCCCAACTAGGATGGTAAATCAAGGACTACCTGTACTATAACAAGTAGAGTGCAATTATTCAGAAAATATCTGATAACATGCCTTTTCTACATACGTTTATGTAATCAGTCATGAATCTGCTTCAAAATACTCTAAAATAATGTAATAATGTAAAATGAATGGCTTATTTGATGTATTTATAAGAAACTTAACCTTGCTTTTTACTAAAAGCAATGCCAAATTATCAGCACTACTTTTCATTCAGAGCATTATATAACCTGAAAATAACCCTAACTTGCAAGTAAAATTGAAACCAGGAATCTAGTTTCTATATTAAAGTTTTAGGAAAAGTTTTAATTAGATTGAAAGTTAGAAACTAGTTAATACTCAGGAACTACTCTCTTACATTCCTTACTCACTCATTCTCCACTTTTGCCAGCTAAAAAGCCAAGTATTACCCGAGAACAAATATCCACTGCTAAATATGAGGAAGCATTTATTGAAAAAGCAAAACAACACAAGAGCAAAGCCAACAGCCCAAGGAGGGAAAAACTTGCTGATGCAGATCCATGAATATGTACATGAAAATAGAAGACGAAAGAAGAAATCAGGAAATCATATCGGAGCTGCGGCACAGAACAGGCATCCAAACTTACCTCAAAATATGTACCACATTCAGCTACTATATATTCTGATTTTGGTTTGTTTTGACAGTATACCACGTACATGTGTAATCGCCTCTCCTGTAAAAAGTGAAATACACAGCTCTCTTAGAATTAGCTGATGTTACAACTTTCACAGCTATTGGGCAGAGCAGAAAAATGAATGCAATCATGCACTTGCACATTTTTTCTGTCTGCTAATCTAATCAAGAAATGATGGGAGAGCCTTAAAATACTAAAGAAAACAAAAGAACAAAAGATTAGTTCATATACATAACAAGCTGGGGAAAGCATTCAGATGGGGCCACTAACCAAAGCCACCTTGTTTTAAAGGGTTTCAATCTCAATCTATTCCTTCTCTCTCTCCCTCCCCCGCCCTCTTACACACACAGAGATTGGATTGGATCTCTTGGGGGGGAAATCGAACCACTGAAGAATGATATACATCATTCCAATCCCATGGGGGAAGAATAGAACAATACCATGATTGATGGCACTGAAAGTCACTGTGAGATTAAGAAGGACTGAGAGAGTTGAATTCTCTCTGTCTTTGTTTCTCCAAATGTGACCATGCAGTTCTTAGTTTGAACTATGATTGCTATCAATTCAGATAACCTTTTTCAGGATAGATTCTGGAATGTATAAGTTGAAGGTGTGTGTTCTGTTTTTATACATCTATGCTACATTAGATTCCCCCCCCCCCTTGAAGACCTGTATCCGAACACAATGACAAGGCTATAGCTAGGAAGAAAAACCTAAACATTATGTATAATTATTTTAGTTTAGGAGGGTTGTAAGTTAAATGTCCAATAAAGACTCCTTTTTTACCATTTTGTTTAAATGGTAAGAAAATGCTAAGCAAAACATAGTATTTTTGTATTATGACTGAAATTAAACATGCTTATATCTAGAAAATAAAAATGTATGAAATAGTGTATTTTTATAACATGGAAAAGCAGAATATTATGACCTAGAATACGTAATTCTTATTTGATATCTTTTAAAGATGATGCTGTAAACTGAGCAAATATGAAATGCATTTAATTTCTCTTTAAGAAAAGTCTAACTTGTAACTCACATGTTTGATGAAGAGCTGTGCTAAACGGTCATGTTCCTGAAGGCACTTTTCCAGTTCAGCAAGAAAAAAGCTGCAATATAAAATAGGCAAACTAAGCTAAAAATCTCTTTTTCCTCTTTTCCAGTATGCCCCATTAACACATTGTATAATTCTATAATTAGAAAATAAACTTGATGTTACATTAGTTATCTCTGAAAACTTAGTCTGTTATTTTGCTAGTGCTCAGATAAGTTTTCTAATATCATGCATGAGTGTACAATAAATGGCTATCTGGATCCACCCCAAATCTCCCTCCTAATAATAATATTCTTGCTATGTTTATCTTTGACTCAATTTGGGCAGTTGATTCTATTGGGGGGGGGATCTAAATAAATATACAGAAATTATAACTTGACTTTCATTATGATTTTGCTATTAACAAGTAGAATGTTAATTGTTCCTATGTGGAAGAAGCAGTTATAAGACAAGTTTCCTTTACAAAGTAAAACAGTTAAGTAAGAGAAGGAATGTAGCAAAATGTTTTGGTAAAAATATTTCTTATTACTGGTATAAGGCCATTTAATATATATTAATTGATAAATGTAATTAATACATAAATTGTTGATTTATCAACTAAGATAAAAATCTGGTTGCTGTTAAAATTGGTCTTTATTCTGTAGCTCAATTTGTTTGGACTGAATCAGACCTTCCTAATAATGCTACACATCCAAGAAAAATTCAAATATACATACCCTGTACCTCAAGAAGGCCTAAATCAGTCCTAGCTATTTTAGGTTATGGAACAAAGACCAATCTCAGTAATCAATTTCTCTCCTTACTTTTCATGATATTGTTTCTTTTTTGGATAATATTATTATTACTGAGTACAAGCAATCCTCAGGTACCTGTTCAGCAAGCGTTGAAAGTTATGACGGTGCTGAACAAGTGGTATGTATAGTCTTGAAGCGCCTTCCTGTGGCCCCACAAGCCCTCTGTAGTGCCAATTCACAGCCCCCGCTGACCAACCCCCATTCTGTGGTGATCATGCACAGCCCCCACCTGCCCACCCATACTCTAGCATGGCCCATGGCACCCCCAACCTGTCAGAGCACCCTCTGGTTCCTTGTCTGGGAATCCTATCACTTCCTGCTTAAAGACCTGCTCAGATCTGAGATTATGACAGCAACTGGGCTTGCCAAAATTGCTGTCGCAAAGCAATGTGGTCATATGATGTCATGCTTTACGATCACACTGCTTAATGATGGAAATTATGGTCCCGACCCAAGGACCACCTGTACCTTAAATCCCTAGAACAACCACTTTCAAATATGCACAGCTCATTGCTTTTTAATTTTTGTTTGATTTTTTTATTACATATTATGCTTACTAAACTATTAAAAATATGGTAAAATAACAATAGTAGAGCTGTGACCTTTCAAGACAATGATAACCACATATAATTCTAGCAAAAGGGTCCAACAGAAAGAGGGGCTGCTGTTTACAAACTCCTCTCCCTTAAATCCCAATTTTATTCTCTGTCTTTTCTGTTAGTACTCTCATATAAATTGTAGCCTCATCTGAATGTTGCATTTCCTTGCAAATATCACTCTACTCACATTTCAGACAGTTGTCATGCCAACAATTACTGTAATTCCAACTGGCAGTCCTTAATGTCTTAAAATAAATATTGTTTAAAAATGCAAAATCCTATTGATCCTTACATGACACAGTTTTAAATAACAGAAAGGGCCAGGATTATAATTCCAGCGACAAAAGAACAGTAAATACCATACAATAGCAACCCTTGTTTAAAAAAAAAGTCATAATCTTCTTCAGCTAATGCCAACAGCTAAAGAAGAATCGGGGCAGTTCTGGAACAATGTTTTCCCTGTATGTTAGTTACGGTAAACCAGATAAGAATTGCAGACAGATGAGCTAATTCTACAGTACTGTAAAACTACCTTGACAGAATACATAAAGACAAATCTTAGAAAAATATACAAAAGTTATCATTAAAAATAAAAAATACACTAATTATTTAAAATATACAAACCATATGGAGAGAATAAAGATCAATGCAATGGCAGGTTGGAATATGACTAATAATACTGTTCTATGAAAGCCTTATTAATCAAATCCATGATGGGTAGTAGATTTCAGTATCTATGGGCTTATCTGGTTTTGATCATGACATATGGAAAACTGCCATGACTTTAGTCTGTCTGTAATGTCACACTAAAAACCATGAATTTGCAAATGAAAGGAAGAAAAATATGTATTTCACTTGTCTGTGAAATTAACAGTAAGGGGAGGAATGTAACAGATCTGAATTCAGGTAGCCTGATCTTGAGAAATTGAGTTGAAGAATACATATAAGAAAGTGGAATACTTCCTTATAATAATTATGAATGAAATGATAAAAAACATGTATCATCTAGGTTGCTGTGGATGCGACTGAAAGCAGGAGTATATAGATTTGTGATAAGTGCATGTTATTGTCTGATGAATGAAGATACTGGAAGACCTATGGGTGAATTTGGAGGGAATCTGTGCAACATTCTACATGAATGCAACCCAAGGCAAAAAATGAATGCAACCCAAGGCTATAGGTGACAGAACAGATGGACGGGAATGAGATAAGACCAAGGAATTAATGCCAATGATCACTTTTTGGTCAGCATCTGCTTAGAAAACACTCTGTGTTTCAAATCCATGCTCGAAGCATAAGCCTAATTATACATATGTGCAGATGGAAAAGGAATGGAACAAAAAGCACGACTGATTTAACTGTTTACCACAAAACTGTGAAAATGAATGAAGGATACAAAGGTAGTAAGATGTTCTGAATGTAGGACAAACCATTATTTAGTAACGTCAAGAGTGAATTTTGGAGAGAAAAGGTTGAAAGAAACCAAATAAAAGCAGAATGACCGCTGGAAGATGCATTTATGTCCCATGCCAAAACATATGTACAAGTTCTAACAGGAAGCACAGAAAATGTGCATATATAGAATGTCTACATAAAGCACTTAGAATACAGCAAAAAGAATTATGCTAATAGTGCCAGGAGTGGCTCTATATCTGGATATTTGGGTTGTATGCAAATGAGAGAAGAAAGGGAAAAGTAATGACTCTGGTCAAATTAAATGCATATAAATATAAATAAATATTGTGCAATTTAACATTAGTTGTTTATAGTAGCTTATAGACTTACTCTTTGTGCCAATCGTAGATCTGGTGAATGTTTCCAAACACAATCTTGTCTTTTCCTTTCATATCTTCAGGAACACCTTTTTCTTCTATTCTTTTCATAAATCCCTTGATAAGGAAAAAGTATATGAATGATTGAGCAATGGCAGACTGCAATATGACCAGTAATAATGTTCATTTTTCAAGCAAACAAAATCAACTACTCATTGTAATAGCAGATCTTTATATGCAAGACATCAAGGGTCTATTCGTTCCTTTATTAATATTTCAGAGATATGTCAAGTTTAGATGAGCCTTAAGAACTTGCTGACAACTTGTTTAGATGAGTCTAAATCAGTTAGGCTTTTAAGAATATTTAGAATGGCTTGCAAAAAGTCAGTATTAACCAGATTGTAATTTAAAAGTTTCCAATATTAGCCTTTTACTGGAAAACAGTTTATATCTAAACTAATTTATTTTAACTTACCTCCACCACAGTTCCTAAGTCCTTGACATAGTCTTTCTCTGTTTGTATCAGTTCATTTAGAACAAACCTAGAATTCAAAAGAGGTGTATATAGGTTTCACAAGGCCTCTACTCCAAGCACTGACCAAAACCAATTTTAAATTAGTAGTGTGACTAGTTAGTCAATAATGCAATTCCCATTAAGCAAGAAATTCTGAATAGTGCCAAATTTGAATATCCTCATTCTGAGAAGATGAGCTGAGAAGAAAAAAAGGCAGGGTCATAGAAGCTGGCTGAAAGCATACTCCTCTTCTACTGACTTATCTTTCTTATTATGTAAAAATAAAAAATTAGTGAAGCACTAGGTTTAGATTGCTCCCATTGTCTTCAGCAGAAGTGATTGCTTTTGAATATCTTATGTCTTCAGCAGGCTTTTAATTGAACCAAGGCAAGGCCAATGGGTAGAAGGCACATGCTGGCTAATGTCTACCCTTTTCTTGTCCTACAGTACTTGATTCTGATATTATCACTCTTACAAATGTATACATTTTAGACTCCACTCAATTTTATACAAATAGTTTTTTTCTAGCAGAATAAAATTTGCTCTCCTCTCCACTTATGGATATATCAAATCCATGATGAGAGCCAGTTTGGTATAATGGTTAAGGTGCTGGCTTAGAAACCAGGAGACTATGAATTCTAGTGCCACCTTAGTCATGAAAGCTGGCTGGATGACTTTTGGCCAGTCTCTCTCAGACCAACCTACCTCGCATGGTGATTGCTGTTGTGGGGAAAAGAGCAGTAGGAAGGAGTATTAGGAATGTTTGCTGCCTCAAGTTACTTACAAAGTAACAAAGACAGGATAAAAATCTAAGAATAAATAAATTTGCTCTCGTTAATATGGGTTGCGGCTGGAGAGGGAATTTCTTCCCACAGAAATTTCTAAACTACTAGTGGTAGATGGCATCAGATATAGAGTTGCAAAACAGATCAATAACAAATTAACTTACATCCTGCCTCTCATTGCTTTGGCCTTTTGTTCCTCTTCGAGGTTTCTTGAAGGAGGGGTTGAAGGTGTCACAATCTCATTCAAACATCCAGTACTATCCTTTAAGCTTCCTCGGTAGGAGCCCCCTTCCAATGTCTTAAGAAACAAAGGAGAGAAAAAAAGACAAAAGATTAAACTAGAAATTATAACCACTAACTAGACAATACCTTATTTTTTTCTGATATTCTAGATTTATAATAATTAATCATGAATAAAATATTTCAGTATTTGTTTGATGCTATAGGAAAACAGTTTTCAGCATAACAGGAGTGTTGTCCGAATAGCAATTCTAACTAAATGGATAATACATTTTTCCTCCCGGGATCAGATGCCTGTCTTAAGCAGAGATTAAACTACTGTTTCCCAGTTCACAAAAATTACAGATAATTGGATTAACAAGTCGAAATGTTGAGCAGAGATCTAGATACACCAAAAAGGAAGAAAGTAGAAGGCTGATATAAAACCATAGGCACAAGGTTAATTTTGAAAGGAATTAAATTAAAACAGTTATATTATAGCCAGCCTCAATATTGAGTTGCTGTCACTTTTCTTTCAGCTAGCTGAGTATTTGTGATGTTTAATTATTAAAAAGCGTCATGTAATACTGTTTGATTTTAAACACAGTCCTTGGAGCTCTTTTATTCTGTTCAAGAAATCTTGTTACTAAACATTCTTAGCTAAGATTTTTGTTCTTGTTCACATTCCTTGTTGCATTGTAGAGTCTTCATTTATACGTAAACTGAAGTTCTTTAACGGAAGGTGAAACATTAAAATGAACATATGGCTTCATAAACATGGCCAAATATCTTTGAACCAAAGTTTCCAGAACTAACTCTATAAAGGCAAAAAAAAAAAAAAAAGTGACTACTATACATGAAACAATAAGCATCACTTACAGCAAACATTTAAAACAAATAACACTTTTGAAAACATTTTCATGACAGCATTTCTACGCATTTTGTATCAGGTTGCACTGACATTTTTTCACTTCAAGAAAGTTGTGGTGACAAGAAAGCTGCAATCACATGCCTAGAGGCCTATCAAATAATGCATACATTGTTCGAGTCAGCACTGATCAATTTTACAAAGATGTTATCTCAGTTAATAACTAAAAGGACTACAGAACACATGTTCGGTTAGATATTCAAATGTGCAGAACAACAAAGGCGAGAAAAGCAGGGTCGGATGGCACAGAGACTAGTTGACTTTCCGTGTAGCTAGGCTATAGTTTTCTCCAGTAAATCTCAGGTGTCTACACTTACCAGCTTGCTTTTGACCAATTTTTCTATTGCACTGACAAGATCCGCAGCAGTTGGCACATCAGAGCTGGTCTGTCGAGAAGCTAGCAAAGAGGAAGACTGCAAGACACCAGTTTGCAAAGGAACAGTAGGTTAGCAGGAATGAGAAGAGGAAAGCGGTTAGCAGTTTGAGGTCGTACATTAGGTTTAAAGCAGGGAAAGCATGGCGGGAGCATGAAGAGCTTGTGGGGGAGGGGAAAGACCATGACATATACAAGGCACAGGACTCAACAACAGACTGGAAGCCTCCCCCCACCAAAAAAACCCAGTTCTGAAGCCATGATTAGAATTTATACCAGTGATGGTTTGAAGTTTTTTTCCTACAAAACGCAACATAAAAATGCCACAGAGAACAGGTTTCTTCTTGCTTATATATTTCAAGATGTCAACAGTGTTCTTCTGAACCAGCAGATGCTAAATATGTAAAGTATTTGGGGATGGGGGGAAGAAGGAGGCTTTGCTTCTTCTCAGCCTATAATACATGCATTTCTCTTCTTACTATGTTAATTTTTATACTTAAATAGCAGAAGGAAAAAGTTGAATTAAGCTAATTGTATTTCTAGTCTGGTATTCTATCTGCAAAAATATTTCTGTACAATGCATGCCTGCTGCATGCTGCTAGGTATTCAATATATAATTTAAGATTAAAAACAAAAAAAAGGACTTAAGACTGTTACTTTTTTCCACTGACATCTTTGAAAACATGAGTGGGGAAGAGTGATAAGAATGTCAGTTGCTACTATCTTTATTCCATTAAAACTACTGAACAAGAATCTACACCAAGCTGCTACCATCTTTATTACATTAAAACTATCAAACAAGAATCTACACCAAAGATGACACCAAGCTGACGACACTAAGCTAGCAGGAATAGCCAACACTCCAGAAGATAGGCTTAAGATACAGAAGAATCTTGACAGACTTGAACATTGGGCGCTATCTAACAAAATGAAATTCAATGGTGAAAAAAGTAAGGTTCTACATTTAGGCAAGAAAAACAAAATGTACAGGTACAGTATACGTGGTACCTTGCTCAATAGTGGTGACTGTGAGAGAGATCTTGGAGTCCTAGTGGACAATCACTTAAATATGAGCCAGCAGTGTGCTGCAGCTGCCAAAAAAGCCAACACAGTTCTAG
>QLTV01001495.1:2848779-2891120 GCA_003457575.1 Thermophis baileyi
CATTCACAATCAAATCAGACAACCCACCACATTCACACACAAAACCTGGATAAAAACTGGCCAACAAAAAAAGAAAATTGCATTGTAAATGCAACCCTAGGTGACTTAAAAGAGCAGTCTGCAGGGAAATGTCTGTAAAACATCTATAGGGAAACTTAGCCCAGGTTTTACAGGGATGACAATTTCTTGTTGTAAATGCAACCCAAGATGGTTTAAAAGGGTAGTCTATAGGGAAATAAATTGTCAGAAAGAAAACACCGCTTTGATATGGGCTGTCGTTAAGACCCATGAATGTAACTTGCCCATAAAACATCTCATATCCAGCATCCAGCATGATTGGGTTTTCCCAGCATACTGTGCTATGAACCATGGTTATTTTACAAAAATTGGTAAAAACTGGCCAACAAAAAAGAAAATTGCATTGTAAATGCATCCCTAGGTTTCTTGTTGTAAATGCAACCCAGGATGGTTTAAAAGGGTAGTCTATAGGGAAATAAATTGTCAGAAAGAAAACACCGCTTTGATATGGGCTGTCGTTAAGACCCATGAATGTAACTTGCCCATAAAACATCTCATATCCAGCATCCAGCATGATTGGGTTTTCCCAGCATACTGTG
The DNA here is from genome assembly GCA_003457575.1 of Thermophis baileyi. Classification (NCBI taxonomy): domain Eukaryota; kingdom Metazoa; phylum Chordata; class Lepidosauria; order Squamata; family Dipsadidae; genus Thermophis; species Thermophis baileyi. The sequence goes on from QLTV01001495.1 coordinate 2,849,397, forward strand.
CTATGAACCATGGTTATTTTACAAACCATAATGGCTGATTCACATATGCTGAGAAACCATAAGCACATTGTGTAACATAATGTCTAAATTTCAGAATGAGACAACTCGCCGCGGCCAATTCACCGTGGACAATTTGCCACAGCCAACTTGCTGTGGGACAACTCACCTCAGGACAATTTAACAATTAAATTATTTCAAATAAATAAAAAAATATTTTAATTTTTGTCATTCATTCACATTTCATTCTCCTTTTGCATCCTTTCTTTAATGATTATATTCCACAATTTCTTTGATATTAGTGTAACTCTTGTCTCACAACGAGTTTTCCTGTGGTAAGTTTTCCCGCAGCAAGTTGGCTGTGGTGAGTTGGTTGTGGTGATGTCAACTTAGATCCTCTAAATTTAGCATTTTCCAGCAACATAAACTGGGCTTGCATGGGAAGATGTCCGAATCTAGTCACATAACCATAGTTTTGTTTATAGTTTAAACCATAGTTTGTGGCTTCAAACTGTCATTAAACAAACCATGGCTTAGCAAAATGTATAGAGTACTTTTCCCCCCAAACCCAGGATCAGTTGTGTTGCTAATTCTACAGGATTTTATTATAGTCTTCAGGTTTTACCCACAGCTAGTATACGGCACATGAGTTCAATCTACCATTTCCACATCAGTGTTCACGATCTACATTTGTTCTTTGCAAAACTTCCAGCTTGGAAACTGCTCTCATGCATGAGTTGTAATAATTTATCATCAGTCTAAAGACAGAGCCCATTCAGAAAAATGCTTACATGTATCCAACTTCTTTTACACTTGCTTTGAATGGGCTGCTGCTGGACCAAATTACATAACCATTTTTCCATAAAGGATATTGTTTAATTCATAATTGTAATGGAAAGGTTGCTCATAACCAAATTTAGGAACCAATAAATGAAGAAAATGTTCTGCAAAACAATGGGTCATGTTTTAGACTCTTAGCTGCTTAGAGAACCTAAATGCGACAGCATTAACCACTGCTCCTTTGAATCAACTGGAAATTGGGTAGATGTGTATTCTTTCCTGCAGAAAACCTTATTGTAAAGCAAAAAGCCCCACATAATGCTATGTACTTTTTTTATCTTAAGGTTTAAATATAGCAGAATATGTAAGTCTGCTAAAAACATTTATGTTTTGAATAAATTATACAAAAGAATGGTGTATTCTCATATTGATAAAACCACTTAATTTCAAACTCTAATTCTGCATAAAGATTGCTCATTAGCTTGTGATTTTATTATAGTAATTGTAAACATCAGCAAAACCTGACTTAGGCAAGGTCTTTAAGCTTAGCCACATTGCCAGATATTCCCAAATCTCACCCCTAAACCTTGGATATCTTCCCCCGTTATGAAAATATAATTTTTTACATTAAAAAATTCCACTGCTCCACTAAATTGTAATGATTGTTTCATACACTGCTTTAAACCCAAATGTGGCTTGTTTGGTTTTGGCCTTGTAAAATGTTATATGTGAACTCAGCCATCATCGAACAAACCATAATTGCTACATTATATTGAGAAACAAGATGGACATGCAGATGAATTGCCTGACAGTGAAATGGGTGGCATATAAATGTAATAAATAAATAAATGCCACTTTCCTGCAAGAAAACTTAAAATGTTCTGTATGGAAAATAATATAACTACCAAGCTGACTTATATTGTAATATGATAAAGATATGTATACAAAGACAAAATTTAAGCTTAGGTTTTACCTTCAACAACAGGTAACAGGTAACACCTGTTGTCTTCCAACTCAATCTAGACAGCTGATGCAATTTATGTTGTTTGTGTTAATTTGTGTAATTACTGCAATACTGTTTTTTACATCTTTTGTTAATGGTAACTACCTTTCCCGAAAGGATTCTGCCCATTTTATCCGTTTTTCTAGAGGGGTGAAGCACAAAGTCTTATTCTCATGAACATGTGAGGGCCATGAACCAGATGACAGACCTTTGTGAGAACCCTGATCTAAAACACCTTACCTCCAAAAGTGGTCCTCTCATTACTGACATTTTGCAAGGCTGTAAAAGCAATTTTATTAAGGGGGGATTCAATATTATCACCTTTCTTGCCCATAAAGCTTTAATAGGTTTGGGGGGGGGGGAATGTTACTTTGTGTGAAAGGTTTTTAAGTTATTTTATTGTATGGGTTATTTTTATGTTTTTTTACACCTTCTGGATTCTAGTATTAAGGTGGTATGAAATGACTGTTGATAAATATATAATAAAATTTTCATCAGTTTACCTCCTTTGTATAAAGTTGTTATATAATTATATAAATGACAAAAATATGCAAAATTTGTAAATTACATCAAATTGTTTTAATCAACTTTTGGATTTAATGGAGATACGTTCCCCTTAATAGTCCATCAAACTCAAGTTTTACTGCACTGTTATCACTGCAACAAATAAAGACATTTTAATTACCTGATACAGTGGTTCATTTACTATCACTTTAGTAAACAAATTATGATTGCAATTTTGAATCTTTAAGAAGTCATTTTGAAACTGAGAATAATTTTATAAGTTTTTACAAATGTATTCATTTTAGGGCCACTTACCATTATTACTCATTCTGAATTTCTTAAAACGAGTGTCCATTTATAAAATAAAAAGGCAGTGCTCTAAACTGATTAGCTGAGTAATTGAAAGGCTATTGCTAATTCTGCTTTGATGGTGCAAAAATTCCTATTGGATGCATAGTTAGGATTACTGTACTTCCAATTCTTAGTATAGGCTCCTAAGCCAAAAAAGCAAAGTAGAGAAGTATACAAAGTCTTGGTGTATTGTACGGAGTTACAAAAGGACTATGTAAAGCTACTTTGCCGAACAAGCTTTTCCTTTGAGGCACAACAAATAGAGCAGAACATTAACTTGTGATTCATTGAGTTAAGTTAATCTGAGGTAGAAACAAAATCCTCCAATGCCTCTGGTTCTTCTTAATATGTGATAGATTTATTACCTAATCACAAGTCACCCAGTCTATCAATCTCTTAAGAACTCTCAAAATAAGTTGCAAATACAACAAGAAGGGGTATCCGTACTCCTTAACTTTCATTCTTGGAAATCTGTGACTTTTCCCAATGCACAGAGAAGCTACTACAATGAAAAATGATGGTTTGCACTAATGCATATTTGACAATTGTTGACTTTTATATGTTTCCATGATTTATAGAAGACGCCAGGAAGACAAAAATTACAAGCACATCCTCCTCATGTATGAAACAGATTGCATTAATCATCCTCTGATTCAGAATGTTGTCAGAATTGTATGTTTCATCTTTATAAGTGATGTCACATATTTCAGCAGTGCAAATATTTAGGTTCAAACTTCTGAACAACCGCTTGGCCAATCATATTTGAACTCATTCAATGACGTTAATACTGTCTCAGCTTGCATTGTTTTTGTTCAAGCAATTCTTCTTTATTGTTTTCTTTTTTCCCATAGTTACATTTTTCAAAACTAATAAACTGAAAATGAGGAAAAATACGCTTATAAATATTTTAATAGCTAAAAAATTATTTTGTCACTTTATCTTTTAAAACCTACCTACTCTGATCACCTGTTGTAACCATTATCCAATCCCTCCTTAGTCACAGACATATTGTATTAGGCCACATAATGATTTTACAAACCACAAGGACTGGATTTATACCAAATTTCACATCTACATCAAATAAATCATATTTTGGCTTAGCGCAATGTGTGAGTTCAGCCATATCATCATGCACATTTGATGCAGGATGTTTAATGAACTTATCTTTAGTCTACTAATGTCTAATGTACTAATTTCTAATGTACTAATTTCATTATGACCTGTTGAGTAAGCATTAGGTGAAGCAATCACAAAAAAATGGTCTAAATAGTTGGGACTGCTAGGAAGAATTGTTCTAAGTATCACAAGAATTACTACAGATGGGTCATGATTAGTGTGAGTTAAAATAATGAGATAGTTGATTGAATGTGAATTGTAAATTGATATCAGGTCACATTTGATGCACTCAAAATTCAGATAATGTGAGGCTAGCTCATGTGCAGTTGAGTCTAGTTGCATGCATTATTGAAGTTTTAGACACTGCTAAACTTTGTGGGTGCAAAATAGAGAAAAGCAAGATTCCATCAGAAATAAACAATACTATAACAAGTTAAATATAGAGGTTTGTTGTTATATTAAAACAAAAATTGATGTAACTGAACAATATGAACATGGTTGTAGTTAAATAATAGTTAAATAAGATGAGATGCTGGATGCATCTACAGTATGTATTTTTTTGTTTTTATTTTGCTTTCCAAAACTACTACTCTGTGACTTGGTTAACCATAAAGTTAAATTATATGTATATTCTTTTTGTCCTTTAATGTAATATTTCATTAACATGCTTATAACATTTATGTTTTAAAAAAATTTCATTGCCTATTTCTGTTGAACAGGAATCAATTACTGTATTTTCTACAGTCATATCACTTAGAATAGTGTAAATTCAAATACATGACCATTTCCTGGAATTCATTATCCATATGAATTGACACCTGCCTATATTAGGACTATTCAACATAGTTGAACTATATATTTGCAATTGCATTTATCAATTTTTTTGTCATTATATGATCTGAAGCTATGTGGTCAACTTCAGTCATAAAAAAAGGCTAGCAACTATTTCAAAAGCTGGATTTAAATCATAATAATATATTGCTACATTGTCAAAGTATAACATTTTATTGAAATAAAAACCCTCCTAAAATGAATTGCAAACTAGATTAGCTCGTCCTTAAACTACTCCAAAATAATAACAGTATTACAACTTTGAAAGTATTGAGAGTTGGAGCTAAGTATTGAGAAAATGTTATATAGATCTGGTTCACACACCAACCATAATGTTTACTCTTATTAATAAAAATTCAAAGTTATATAAAAATAATTATAACGTAGAATGTGATAAAGTTGGACTTACACAGATGGGAAAAATTAAGATTTGTGACTAATGGGAAAAATTTCAGTTATTAAGATGAATGTACGACCTAGAATGTTATTTCTGTTTTAGATTATACTGACATTGATCAAACAGTGGTGAAAAGATATATCCAAATTTATTTGGCAAAATAAGTCTATTTTTTCATAGTTAATTTATAGCATAAAATAGGCTAAAATCTCCATCATACCTTTTCATGGTTCTCTTTCACTAGTGGGCTTGACAATTCTTCCCCTACCATTTTTTAAAAAAATTTACATTGTACCTTACATAGAAACACATACAAGTTCTGTAGTTTGAGCAATAAACACCACAATATTGGTTGCTAAGAAAGGATTTCATTAGGCAGTACATCTTAATATTTTCAGTTGTTTCCTCATAGTTATCATTCAGGAAGCATATGGAAACAAGACAAACTTGTTCAAAGCTTTTAATCTTTAGCACAATTTCCCTGCCATGCAAAGTTTAAGAGCAGTCCATTTGAATATGTATTTTACATCTTTATATTAGAATTCAAGTGGAAAATAGAAAATAAGGTTATAGTAGGGAAGTAAGTTAGGCATACTTTATATAATAAGTATCTTCAGCTTGGATAACATAACTACGGTGAATACCTAGTTATTATCTGAGAAAGAGAGAATTGCTTGTTTCACCTATATTCTTTACTGGTGGGAGTTTTCATTAATTGATTAAAATAAATTCTTCTTGTCCTAAGACACATTTGAAATTCCATTGGAAAACTTAAAGATACAAGATTACTAAGGCATAATTCTCAATCAAACTGCTGGAGAATACTATTAATACTGACGTGCTTATGCTTTTTGACTTTTCCCAGACAGTTTGGAAAACCTCTCTAACTTGTAATCATTTCGTATTCCATGCATACATGGTCTGTGATTCCCCCAAAGCTTAAAATACCACTGATATTTCTCCAGAAACTGTTAAAAATGAAGGTCAGAGGCAGGGAAAAAGGGAAAAATAGTAGGCTTGTAGGACAGTAAACATTTTAACTATATTTAATTAACTAGGCTTGAATCAATTTTGGTGTTCATGGAAAAGTTAAATGACCTTTTTTTGGCATCTGGCCTCTATATTCCTTAGATGAAATACAGCCCCCGAAGTGAAGTGAGTTTCATAGCTCCATCATAATAATCTGGGATGGTACAACTCCTTAAACAAAATGACCAGTTCAATGAGGCCTCAAAATAGCAAGCAGACCTTTATTGCACACACACAGTGTTTTGCTACAGCATTTTGGGATTTGAAGAATCCTTAGCTTTATTGGTTGATTTTATATTAGAATCTGGAACTAGTTTCAACATTCTTAAATTGAGACAATGGTTCAATTGCCCTTTGAATTTATTTTCTCCCAGTACAGTTTAGAACAGGGGTCTCCAACCTTGGCAACTTTAAGCCTGGCGGACTTCAACTCCCAGAATTCCCCAGCCAGCTGGCTGGGGAATTCTGGGAGTTGAAGTCCGCCAGGCTTAAAGGTGCCAAGGTTGGAGACCCCTGGTTTAGAATAGTCAGCAAACAAATTATGTAAATTTCATCATTTCAGATTAGATTTACTCTGAAAATATATTGTCTTGGCATTGTCCGCAGGCAGTGTCCTTGTAATAACTGCATCTCCATTTGTGACCTATGCGACAGCTGAAGTAACATATGATGGTAGCTGGTCCCATGTATTTTCCCCCCAACATTTCAAGTTCTCACCTCAATAATTAGGCTAACAAAGACAATGGCAATAGTTCACAAACACTCAACTCGACTAAGCCGTGAAGCTCAAATCCCCCCCCTATCCTTGGGGCATCATTAATGTAGTAAAAAGCTGCAAGTTGAAAAGCCACAGGATTGATAAGCGTTGTCATAGGAAATAGTCCAATAAACTTGGCATCCAGCATCTCAGATGTTCACGAAGAGGGAAGAAATCTGTAAAAAACCCAGATCTAATCTTCCAACAATGATAGAGGATGTTCCTGATAATGACAATCAGTAGAGCAGTTGTAGGAGGCCTTGACGTGGTCTAGCAGTTCCTTAAAGAGATGTTGACTAAATTTCCTGGAGGAATAGGAAAGCTTCTAGAGCAGGCAAGGACTACAGACTTGGTGTGGCCTCAGAGAATGGTAACTAGATGAAAGCTGGACTAAGTTATTACACACACTCAGGGTGAAATATCTGTTCAACTGTGTTGCTAGCAATGAATACAGCATCAGTGTGTGTTCTATGATGATGTTTATCTTCTCAAGATTCTCCATTAACTGTGGATGATGGGCCAAGAACAGGTATAGTTTTATGTCCAATAATTGAAAAAGGGCTCTCCAGAAAATGTGTTGTGTATTGCGGACTTCAATTTTGAAGATGTCTGGTGTCTATTAACATAATTGATATCTCTGTCCTGAGAAACTCTGGTTCTCAACTACCACCGACAGAAGCTCTCCTCCTGCTCATGAAATGTGTTTTAACAATACTTTCCATGTTTTCATCATTGTAACATTCAGTAGATATATTCTGTCATAGTAGGTGATAACACCTAGACAAACTAAATAAGGTCAGAACTGATTTGTACTTGGACAGATCACCAGGAAATCCTTGAAATGGAGACTAGACAATGAAGTACTTCCAGGAGAAGGTAATGGCAAACCACTTTGATTTTGTTGGTAAGAAAACAGCATGGATATGTTCAGGTAGGCATCAGCTCGACTCAAGGCAGACTTTACCCTGAAATGCAGGGAACAAGGAATAAAAAAAAAACCTCAAGTAAGCACTGCCCTATACTCCACTGCCTCATTTTACAGAAAAGAAAAATAAAATAATTTGCTAGTTTCTTATATTTCCATACTGAGGGGGAAATTTCCAGCATTGGGTTTAGCAGGAAAGGGTCACCTTGGCTGACAAAAGCTGAGCACTGCACAAGATTTTGCATATATGTGTACAGGTTTCCCCCCCCCCCCTACTCTTCTTAAATCGGTAGTCTTCCTTTGGGGTAAATACAATGTCTGTTGTTCACTGAGAACAATTTTAGGATAGAAAGCTGTTTTCCTCAATGAAACAATTATACATATGTTACAGATAAATGATTTACCTTAATAAAAACTAAGTCATTTATTTCACACCACTGACCCTGAACATTAACAATGCAGATTCTGTAGTAATAGTTATATGCCAATTACCACAAACATTGGGTTTTCAGTGCAGATTTCCTATCAGTTTCTTATTATGTGTGCATAAGCTGCTCCTGTTTAAGAAAAAGGTTAAAGTAACTATGTATGTAGGATAGTATGCTGTAAACATACAGCGGCTACCAGGAAAGCATTAACTGTAGAATAAGTTAGCAATCCTCTTCTGAGGTCAGAGTGTACACTGGGAACTCTGAGAACATACTGTGCGTATTATCATAGAATAGTTAACTGGGGAATATTTTTTCCCCTTCATATTATTATTACTCATTTAACAGGACGACAAGGAAGGGAAGCCATACAGAGCATAGCTTCTGAAATTATTTCTAACTCAACCCTAGGCAATTTCTAACAGCAACCCTAGGCAGCATATGAATTATCTTCCGTGAAATGAAGTAGTGTCTTGCACCCCTATGTGGGCATGTTTCACCTCTCCTCTCATGTATGTGTGCAGTTGGGCAAGCTGTTTGTTTTCCATTCTGGGTCATGTGACAAGGTGAGCAAAAGAAGGGGGATTAAAAGCAGTTGCTAAAAATCTGGATCACTGCCCAACTGCCTAGGAATGTATTGACTTCCCCCCCCCGCAACGTTTTTCTTTGCAGCCCCATACTTGATCCAATCTGTTTTTATGCTTGTTCTTACTTCTTCCCCGTCCTCTAACTCTCAAATTTGGCCAGAGTTTTCAGTTTTCAGAGGGCTTTGCAAACTCATCTTTATTTTAATTAAGCTAATTAGAAACAAAGATGCATCAAGAAACACAACCAGAAGGGAGAAATCAGTGGGCCTACTTTGTGCCCAATACTCTTCACTTCTATCCTGTCTTTAAGGTGATTTACAAGTAAGGGTTTCAGCTCCCCTCCGTGCAGAGAAGAGATCTTCTTTAGCAGGGTGCAGGAACTGAGCTCAACTCTTCAGGATTTGAGGTCTGTTTCTGCACCCTGCTGAAAGTATTCAGCTGCCCTCATCCGGCAGCTCTTTCAGCCAGCCCCCAGAGATGAGAAGGAGTCCTCTTGACAGACGAAGATTACAAATGGCGATGACAAGATTGTGAGGCACTTGGCAAATGGTCACAAGTGCAAACAGGTTGCCAAGCACCCAGATCACAATTGCATGACCGTAGGGATGGTGATACATCATTTTGCAATGGCCAGAAGTGCTTTACGAGCCTTAAAGCACTGTTTCTGAGGCTACCAGAATTCCAGACTGTCGTTTAAATGACTGTAAGTTGAGGGCTACCTTATAGATATTAGGCCTGCTAAAAATGTAATTATTTTTTTATTTTCCTGTACACTGTGAACTTTTCACATGAATTCTGGGGTTTACCTGCAAGTTCCTCATTACATCCCAATGAAGATTTTATTATTGTCAAGCAATTAACTTGGAAGGGTTAAAAGTGTTTAAAACAATTAACTTGAAAAGGCCAGTTGGTCTAGTGGTTAAGGCACATTAGAAATCCGGAGACTGTGAATTCAAGTTCTGTCTTAGGCATGAAAGCCAGGTAGGTGACTTTGAGCCAGTTCCTCTCTCTCAGCCCAATTCACCTCACAAGAATGTTGTTGTGGGGAGGAGGAGGAAGGAGTTTTAGGTATGTCTGCTGCTTGAGTTATTTATAAAAATAATGATGGGATTAAAAAAATAGATAAATAAGCTGAACTCTTACCGAAACCTCTAGCTATTTGGAGACATTGTCATAGACAAAATATTACCTCCTAGTTAATAAACGTAGGTCTAACTTCCTTTTGGAAATTTGGCATTAGTGTGATTCTTTCCCCTAGATTTTAATCTTCTGTAAAATGCTTTTAAGTTTTTGACTCAACTATGGCTGTTAAATAGAGAGGCATCACTAAAGGTAGAAATTGTGCGAGACTAACTAGCCCAGGGGTCCCCAAACTTGGCAACTTTAAGACTTGTGGACTTCAACTCCCAGAATGCTCCAGCCAGCTACGCTGGCTGGAGGATTCTGGGAGTTGAAGTCCACAAGTCTTAAAGTGGCCAAGTTTGAAGATCTCTGAACTAGCCATTATTAAGTTTTCTTGATATATCTTAACTGGAAGAATAATTAAATCCCTAGCCTCTGTGTGGAGAGTCAGTTAAGTGTAATGGTTAGGGCTGTAGGCTAGAAACTGGGAGAAAGTGAGTTTAGTTCTGCCTTTGGCATGAAACCAGCTGGGTGACCTTGGGCCAGTCACACTCTCAGCCAGAGGAAGGAGTACTTCTGAAATTTTGCCATGAAAACTAGAGGGACTTGTCCAGGCAGTCGCCAGGAATCAGCATTGACTTGAAAGCACAAACGTAGTGCATGTATGCTGTGTTTGTTTAACATTCCTTTACAAGGATTTTAACAAAACATTCTGATCGGTTTTTGTTTGCTTGTCTCAATAATTTGTTTGGCCAACTTTTCAGTTCTAGATTTAGTAAGCCTTTTTTTACAGATTGCCTGATACAAGCAACTGCAGTGTTCTTTGCTGATGTTTTTACCTGGCTATATGAGATGGTTGCAGTCTGGCAAAAAAAAAAAGTGTTCCCACTTTTATTTATTGCATGAATATAATTCACATTATGAAGAGACATAAGAGTTCATATACCAAATCTTAAATATATATATTTAAATACATGAATCAACAGGACATGAGTATGTACATGTATAGCAAAGCTTAGCAAATTAACCAAGTTAACATAGTGCACAGCTTCCACAGCATTAACAATGTTTTATATGTGAAACACAATTGAGCATACATGCACACACACCTTTGCACTATCTACAAAATAAAGCACAACACAATACATGTATAACCCTTCCATCCACTGACACAAACTCTAATTTTCACAATTCTACCTAAACCAGTAGCAGTACAACATGACACGTCCTTGATGCTGTATTAGCTAAAGTGGTTGGAAAAAACCCAAATCAATCACAGGCCACAAAACAGTTCAACTGTTGGAAATGATCAGAACATTCAGAGCAATGCTCGGAAACAGCAAAAATCTGTTTCATGTTCAGGATAGAATGGCATGTTTTGTTCAGAGCTAGAAACAAAAATCCAAATGACACCTGTTTAATGGCCAGAACACTTTGAAACAGTAATAATGATCCTACACGTGCAGGAAAACCAAAGAAGAAAAAATGATATCGGAGAACTTCAAGGTCAAAATGTTTTGCACACCTCTAGTACTTTCTTATCATCCGCCCAGCCTCTTCTAAGGTTAAACCAAGTTCCACATGTAGTATGGCAATGCAGCAATCTAAATTTAAAGTGAAAAATGTGATTTGGAGGGTGCCTAGCACTTATTGGGAACACTTAAACTAAATAATCCTTTCTCCAGATTGCACACTAGTGTGTAGGCAGCCTTGTGAGACAAGATAAGATGCAACTGCTTTTAAGGTGTATCCAACAGAGGCCACACCTCCAATTTAAATTTTGCCCTTTGAAACTAAGTTAAGTTTGTAGACCTAATCATAGCTACTAGAAGAAAGCCCTGTCCAAAATGCATACAACTGCACATTTAATACTAACTGAGCCAATAACAATTTTAACACTTGCCACTTTAGGCTGGAGATATTGTGTATTGAGCAAAGTATTAAGCTCTCCTCCTGCTGTTCCCAGAACTGCTGGGTTTACCAACTCAAGAGCATTTCTCAACAGCCTGTGAAAGAAAGAAAAACCCAGATATATTTTCTAATAGTTAAGCACCCTATAATCCTGCCTCTTTCATGGTATTTTATGGGGGATGCAGATGTTACTGTCTTCTATTTGTGAACTTTCCATCTTTTTTCTGAGGGATTAAAAAAACAGAATTGCTCCATAGTGTTCATGGAGGGGTAGGATTAAAAGCATGTTCATCTACAAGTAGCCACAAGATGTTACAAGATCCATAGCCCGATTATACACCTGCATTTTCAGCCTTTCTTAGGAATAAATGAAAGGGTAAAATATATTATCAGGTTTAATTTAGAACAAGAGCAGTAGCAGATGACATTTAAATAGTGTTCCATATGAAAGGCATGTGTGTGTCTGTCTGTGCATGTATGTATAGAAAAGCAATATGCCAAGATATCACGTCAAACTGAACGCAGACTTATTTGTAGATCGACGCAGTTCCTGCTAACATTTGAAACTTTTATATTAAATAAAGTTCATTTTGGAACTTTGCTTTAGAAAAAAATAAATCAATCTATCAGTAATCTACAGAGCATAAGCAAGCTAAACTTCCATCCTGTTTCTTTTTATCAAGTCTGTTTTCATATTACTTCTGGCTTGATTTAAATTCTTTGAAAGTGACCTTTCACAGAATGGGAAGCACTCAGTCGGTACTTATCACAGTCTATGTTTTGAGAAATAAGGAATTGGAGGAGCTACAAAAACCATACAGACTTAAAGTCATCTCAGAACATAATTATATCCTATACCTAAAATAACCCGAGTTATGTTCATTACATCTACACAGAGTTATGGGAAACCTTTGAGCATTCCTGACAGATTAGAAACCAACTCTTACACTGGGCCTACCTTCAAATTAAACACCCATAATCTGAGTAATTGATTTGTTCATTTCTTACATTGGCAGGGTTTTCCCTTCCATTCCAAATGTTAACCCAAATAGAAGTATATTTCACTCCAGTAAAAATAAGGAAAAGTGTACCTAGATTTGTAAAATAGCCTCTGAAGCTTGAGAGATTCTATTTATTAGATTTATAAGGCCACACAGCTGAATGTGACTCTTGTATAAATCTGAAATTGCCTGGTGATCTTGTCTAACATATGAATGGACTTATTTGTAGGAAGACAAACCAAACATATTCTAAGGTCCCCACTAGTGAATTATCCTTTGGGACATGTTGCACATTTCTGATTCTGAACAAGTACATAAGGATACACAGAAATTATATACACACTCCTACACACTAACTCCTAGAAATTATTCTTTATTTTAAGCTACATTTCACACTGTGTCTTTCCCACTTTTCAACACAGTAACATACACCAATCTTTCCCACACATAGTAATACACATCAGTCTATCATAATGCCAAGGTTCATGTATTAAAGATATCCCTAGGGTTTTACGTATTGAACTGTAAACGATGCTGTGTTTTTCCTCAAGTAAAATCTACTTAAAATTGTGATCATTTTGCAATGACTAAATGTAACGTGTAAGTTTTATAATGTATGTATGTAATAGGTGTGACATGTAATAATATCACATTTATAATAAATGTGATATGTAACACACTGTATGTGAAAAAAGACCTTGAGAGATGGGGCAAAGAAATGCTGCCTAGGGCAGCAGTCACCAACTGGTGGTCCGTGAGAAAATTTTGGTGGTCCGCAGAAAAATTATTTGCATTTTTTATATTGCACTAAATCAGGGGTCTTCAAACTACAGCCCCTGGGCTGGATACGTGCAATGAACATTTGTGTTGCTGCAGAGAGTCTCCCCCTTCGGGGTCTTTTTGTGTGGGTCAGAGGGGGGAAGAAATTCCAACTTGGGGTCTGCTTCAGCCTCCTGGTGCGGGGCTTTGGGCGAAGGCTAGAGGGAAGTGCCCCTGGTGGCGAAGAGCCAGAGGGCCTTGTTCCAGTGGGACAGCATCATGGCCTGGAACCGGCTCACCATCTCAGCCCGCTGAGCCTCCAGGCACCGGTACCTGGCCTTGCACTCCCACAGGTCTTCCCTCTGCTTGGAAAGCCTATGCTTGTACTCCTCAGTGAGATGCTTCTGCTAAGCCTCCTTCTCAGTCAGATCCAATTTGAAGTGAGCCAGCTGTTTTGCCAACTCTTTCTCATGGTGGCTGCTTAGCTCCAACAACTGCTTCCTGTTGGGGCACTAAGGAGCCTGGGCGGGCAGGCGAGGAGGGGCGGGGAGGGGCGAGTAGAGGCCGGCGAGGTGCCCCTCAACATGAGTGACATCGAGTTGACCACGCCCACCCAGTCAAATGACCTAGCCACGTCCACCCAGCCGGTCATTAGGCAGATAGCAATAGCAATAGCACTTAGACTTATATACCGCTTCATAGTGCTTTACAGCCCTCTCTAAGCGGTTTACAGAGTTAGCATATTGCCCCCAACAATCTGGGTCCTCATTTTACCCACTTCAGAAGGATGGAAGGCTGAGTCAACCTTGAGCCGGTGAGATTTGAACCGCCGAACTGCAGCTAGCAGTCAGCTTGAAGTAGCTTGCAGTGCTGCACTCTAACCACTGCGCCACCTCGGCTCCTGATCATATTAGTGGTCTATGGTGTTTAAAATTATGAATTTAGTGGTCCCTGAAGTCCGAAAGGTTGGTGACCCCTGGCCTAGGGAACAACCAGATAAGAGAGGGCATAACCCACAGGTGCCTAATGGTTTGGGCGAGAGGCTCAGAAGAAACCCTTTCTCAACTTGTAAAGGAGACACGGGAGATTTGTATATTTAGACTTGCAAGATTTTGTTAATGTAGGCTTTAAAGTAGAATTAACTTATTTGGTCATGTTTCCTGTCTGATCTATCTACCACAGGAAGGCTGATATGCACTGAAACCAGGTCATTTGAATCTTGTCTTATTCCCATTAATACTCACTAGTTTTCTGCAATGCTGGAATCTGAATTTGTATAATCACCCAGGTGACAAAGGAAAGTATCTTGTTGCTTAGTGTTTCTTGTGAAAAATGCAATAGTTTGTGTGTCAGAAATGGGAAAAAGAGGAAAAATCATGTGACTAAAGAACAGAAGTTTCTAAAAGTCACCACTTTTTAATCAGTCTGACAAAACAGTATTATTTCTAGGAGCATATCAGTCAACATACCTTTTTAAAGTTTAGTTTAGTTTCTCAGGTTTTTTCCCCAAGAGAAAAGCTGCTCATTTCCTAAAACTCTTAATAATATACTGTATATATTTGTAAGTTATACAGCAAACAGGGATTATGAAATAGGTTTACAATATCTTATTTTACCTTTCTGTAAATCATTCAACAAAACGGAATCCTAAAAAAATGATTTTTCTCTGTGCTCACACACAGGTTTACACTACTAATGGCAAGCATTTTAAACACTTAGAAAACTATGAAACTCGGTTCAAACAGTACAGTAATCTACAGATTTTTAGGGACTGTTTATCAAGAAATAACTGGCTTGGCTCACTTATAATTCAAAAATCAAAGTAGTTGGAATCATGCTCAGCTCAAACCACATTTAGGCTTGGTGTGAACCCATCTTACATCTTTTTGAAAGGCTGCTACTACACAGTATTGTGGGCTGTTGATACTGCCTATTACAGGTTCAATAAAATGCATTATATCCTACATGATAAAATAAGCATAATTTGTACATTCACATCACAGAAGCACTAGCCACAACTTTTATGCCACTATAAAGTATGAAAACGTAACATGTAATTTACCTGATAATCAGCACTTTGCGATTATATGTAATTTTCAAATGCAGAAATCATAATTGTTTAGAAAATTATTGGTTATACATACATCTTTCCCAAGTGCCCTATATTTATTTTCTAAGAATTTATAAGATAGCCTTAGAACATAGATATCTAGAGTTTTCTAAATCATCAGAGAACACCAATAGTGGAATGAAGGGATGTTAGTTTCCATTGTTGATAGAATTATTCTCTGATCTTAAAAATCCACCACTGTGGATAATTTTCTAACTTCTAGAGCAGACACTGAAGGAACTTTGAGGCCAGGGGGGATTGGAATGGATAGAAGGAAGTCTGTTAAAATTTAAGATTACTTGCATTTCTCTTGTTGTCTAAATTTCCAGTAATCCCTTGCTGGGATCCAACCCAATTAAGTGTTTTATGCATTTAAGCTGTTAGTAAAATTTAACCAGGTTAGGTCCATCACAGACCCCTATGCTCCAGCTAAAACATCTTGGCACCCACAGAAGTTAATATGGGTATATGATGGCATATGGAAATTTGCGTTGTGGTTGTTTTTCAAATTAGAAGAAGAAAGAAGAAGAAGAATCAACCAGGGCAGTAAGTTCCTCCCAAAATGTTGCCTAGCTCTGATCAAGCAAGGAGTACTATATGGAATATTCCAGAGGCTAATTCCTGGATCATTCAGCAGCCCTTCTTTACCTACAGAAACTATTACACAATTTAACTGCAAGTATCTGTTCCTCTCACACCAGTTCCCTTCCTGGAGTTAGGTAGCAGACACTCCCTTCATCAGTTTCACTTATTTTAGGGAAGACCTGTCCTTGTATTATAGGACAAGTTGAGATTTTAGCATGTCTTTTTGTACGCTTGTTTTACCAAGACATTTATTTTTTTACTATTGACTGATATACCAGCGAGGATTGTTCTATTTTACTTCTTTTGGCAGAAAAAGGTTCAGTTCTACAAAACATTTTCAAATTTTGAAAATTTGTATTTTATATACACACAAACACATTTATAGATGTATTGGCTAAGGTTTTGGCCTACAGACTGAGTTCTAGGCCTCCCTTAGGCATGAAAGTCAGCTGGGTGACTTTGCGCCAGTCACTCACAGCTTAGCCAATCTCCCAGGGTAGTTGTTGAGCAGGCAAGAACATTAGGTATGTTCACAAACTTGAGTTGGCATAAAGTGGGATAAAATATATTAATAACGCCTTCCTCATTAAGTTAAGAGACCAACTGTATTAAATGCTGCATAAACATAAATGACAATAGTAAAAAATAAAGAAAAAAATATATCTACGCAGTATTTCTATGTGCTCTTGGTAGAATGAAATGTGCCAGGCATTATACAGAACTACCCGACACCATTCATACCTTATTATCTGATTAATATAAAGCTTTAGATACAAATTAACTTTCAGCATTTTTCAGAAATACTGAGAAAGGGGAGCAGCTTACTACTGTATACATCAGCAGCCCCCAATCTTTTGGGCGCCAGGGACCAGTTCCGTGGACAGAGGGGGCGTGGTTTTGTGTGCTGCCTGCATCCAGTGGGTGAGGCTTCACTTGCTTGCGCGGCTCAGTATTGGTCCATGGACCAGGGGTTGGGACCCCTGGTATACATTATAGGTATCAATTGTCTTTTCAGCTTCAGGAGAGATTCAACTTTTATTTATATAGAGAGCTTTTGTCAAAATACTTTGAATCTGTAGTTTTTTAAAAAAATTAGCAGGGAAAACATATATTTCTTAAGATTCTGTATTTCTAACTTTGTAAACAGGTTCGTTTACAATGGTCCAACAAAGCCTTATTGTTTCTTGTGAAATAACTATTTATTCTCCACTCCTAATTGTACTTTGTATTATAGTTGTTTATATTACTTATTCTACAGTTCTGCTGACTAGAGAGCAACTGTGCATTTATATTTATTGGATATCAGTTTAGCATATTGTAAGAATTCAGCCAATGGTAGCCAATTCAACGATTTATAGTTAAATGGATCATGGGCTTAGCATTCTGGATCTAGGAACAGGGTTAATAAAACATATAAATTATAACAGATACACATATTAAAGCAAATTGTAATTAATGGCTTAATAATCATATACCTTGTCTAAAACATATCCTGGCTCAATAAGCAGCTGTAAAAGGTCTATGACAAGCTGCCTCTCTTCAGGCAAAACCCATTGAAGGGGGATTCACAAACAGAGAATCACTTAATAAAAACAATATTAGTTCAGAAGCAGTCAAAAGTCACAAAGACAACATCCACTCAGCATCTTCTCCCTAATCTCTGTGGGGAATTTAAAAAAACAAACAAGCAAACAAACAAACAAACCCTGAACAACTCAGGGAGGACAGCAACAAGCTTGCTTTACTGGACGTGAGTAACCTCTCTTCAAATCCACCTTTGGATTTAAAGTACCTCCTCGCAGTTTAGGAACTACTAACCTTTGCACCTTGGGAAACAGCAGCAACACTTTGCAAGAAACCAGCCCCGGCAAGACGTGCTGGCGTACGCAGCTTGTTTCCCCTCCTTCATTCCGCCTGGGAGACAATCATGTCAAATCGAGCAAGTAGCCACGGAGTGCCCCCGGGTCATTCCACGCGACTAATTCCGCAATATCGCACGGAGAGTGAGAGGGGAAGGGGGGGGGAAACTACCCCGCGAAAGGGAGGAGCTTTCGGACAAGAAAGGCGGACTCACGGCCACAACCCCAGCTGGTGGTTATCTGCCCGAGCTTGCAACAACGCGGGCTCTGAGCAACATTGTGCAATACCGCGACAGGGAGCAATACACGCCTATTACCAATCGCGAAGTTTTTTTCTCTCCCCCCCCCCCCCCGAAGTCCAAACAACTGCAACGAATTACTCTAACCCGAAAGTTTTTTTCCCCCCCCCCCCCCCGAAGTCCAAACAACTGCAACGAATTACTCTGTGATTTAGAAGAAGGACAATGTACTGCCCCCAAACGTTGCAAAATAATAATATAGGCAGCGTTCCCCTTCGGATTGGATCCACCTAACTAAACCGATTGTTTCAAGACCTTGTGATCAATCCCCTATAAGGGAACTTTTTGGAGGGATTTATTGGAAAATAAAATAAAATAAATCCACACCACCCGGTACGTTTTCTGGAGAAATCATGGTCAAGGAACTAATATTTTAAGTGCGTGGAACTAAGCATTGCAATTCAAAAATCTTTCAAAGGGAATGTTATAGGGGCAGGTTCTGCACCTGTAGTACAGAAAACCAAAAATGTCCCCAATGTTCAGATGCGGTAGAGAAGCTTCACCTGATAAGCAGGCAACTCAAATCTAGAGTAAAGGTAAAAGTAAAAGTTTCTCCCATCCAGCCGTGTCCGACTCTAGGGGGCACTGTTTATCTCCGTTTCCTAGCCGAGGGAGAATAGCTGGTAATAAATCCCATTCAAATCCTTTTCCAAA
Organism: Thermophis baileyi; assembly: GCA_003457575.1. Taxonomy (NCBI): domain Eukaryota; kingdom Metazoa; phylum Chordata; class Lepidosauria; order Squamata; family Dipsadidae; genus Thermophis; species Thermophis baileyi. The sequence goes on from QLTV01001495.1 coordinate 2,868,402, forward strand.
CGATCCCTCCTCCCCCAATTTCCATATGTATATTATGGAGAATATTTAAACACATTAGTGAGGCTAGAAAGCATTTCTTGAGAATAGCCGGCAGGAAGTTCACAAATGGTGTGATCATGTGTCTGTGGGATGATGTAAGTGTTATCTGAGCCAGTTGCCCAGTGTCGTTTCACGATTGCATAATTCACTCAACCCTTTCAGTGACTCACTTAAAAACCGTGGTAAAAGCAGTTGTAAAATGGGGTACGACTCATTTAACAACAGTCTTGCTTAGCAATGGAAATTTTGATTGCAATTGTGATCGTAAATTGTGGACTACCTGTAGTTCCTTCACTATTTCACTTTCAGTGAATCTAGTCTGTGAACTACAATCGAAGGGCGTGACATGTTTCTTAGTAATGTCTCTGCTTAGCATTTTAGAAGGAAAACTGTCGACCTTTGCTGTGATTCTTTGCCACTCCCTTCCTTATTTATACTCAGAGGTAGCTATTTTATCTATTTGAAGAATACCACAGGGAGCTGTTTGCTTTTCTTGGTTTGTTATGGTATGATGTTTCTGGACCATAAATTCCTTTGGAATGTTCTTAATAAATGGCAGCATTACATTAGGATTGGTCATTGCTACAACTGACTCAGCACTGTATTTCTGACAACTCACAGAAATTAGGTGAAAGCTTGCTTTGTCATAAAAAAAAATAGGGGAGAAAACCTTCAACTGTTTAATCATGCACACTAGGGGATTACACCTATCTAAGAGGAAGAATATCAAATTAAGTCATGGTTTGTTTGCCTGATTATAATTAGCTGAGTTCCTAGATCACACTATGTTGTAAACTATGAGTTATAAACCTACAATGGTTGGGATTTCACAACATGCTAAGCCAATTTACCATGCAATTTTAACTTAATGGGATATCTGAACCCAGTAAGTAGTTGATTGTTACTCAGTTCACACAATGACAGCTACACTTTTTATCAAATGGAAGTAAATATGAAACATTAACACGTTCAAAAAAAATGAAAAATGAAGTTTGGCAAGGCACCATATTTTACTCTGCTGGCTTTGACTAAATTGCTAGTTTGTTGATAGAATTAAGAGATTAATATTCCTTTGCATGCTACAATTGCTAATTATGAGTTTACAGTCTATAAGTCTCAAGAAAGAATTAATATTTCCCATGAACAATACAATTTTGGATCTTGCTCTTATCTAGTGATCATCTGGATTTTGGTAGCCCACAGCTGGTAGTCTAGTCCTATTGATCTAATGTATCTTCATTAACTTTTTGGTATAAGTAGTTTGCTAGTATTGTCTTTTGTCAGAGGCAAAAAGTAGTTAAATATTTCATGCATGGAGATTTATCAAATGACATTTAATTTTCTGATTCTTGCTAGTGACATATGATTCTGTATCAGAAGGAACAACACAATCTTTTCATCTGAACTGATTCACCTGCCCCCCCCCCAATACCAAACCCATCAGCTCACACATTTTCCTTTCTAACAAATGGGCTGTGCATTTTGGCCATTCCTCACCCTTTAATGACCAAATAGCTACCTGTCTTTTATTCCCATAGGTTGAAAGCAGCTAAGAATTACCTTCATTTGAACCAACCAGATCATGAAAACACAAATGCTACGTCACTACTTCATTAAAATAAGATTATGAATACATGAAAAAAGTTCCAATGGGACAACAGCCTCAAGCAAACTACTTTTTCCAATAACTGAATGCAAATTGCCAGCATCCATGTGCCCTGTTTTGCACAAGAAAGGGAAGCATAATGCGTCATTGTTGAATTTTGAGGAAGTGTACAGGTGGCAAAAATTATCTTGGAAACATACAGGAAAGCCAGTGGGTTTCTTGGACGGTAAACAACACTTTCAGTAAAGCTAGATGGTCATTTTTGGGCCAGTGGAAAGATTCCAAATAACAAGTTTCCTCAGTAAATTATGGAGGGATAAGCAAAACAAAAAACAAAAACAACCCCCCCTCCAACAACAACTAAGCAAGCTAGCTCATGCTACAGTATGTTAAACTTCAGTGCAACATTTCCTGGAAAATATACTAGTTACTGGCAGAGCAATCTAACCAAACCCTCTGTTTAATTTTGCAACAGACATACTGCTTATAAAATTGAATTTGCATGAAAATACATGGTTTAAGAGGAAAGCAGTGGGTATTTGAAAATACCCACCTCTTTCCTCATATCAGGGTGGGATAAGCTGCCTCTGTAAGGGTGAGAAGTCCAATGTCTTTCCCTTAGTCAAAGCAGGGCATCTGTTTAAAAGGAAATGTCAGCAATTGCTCCTTTGCCTGCCTTTTCCCCTTTCCCTCCAATATAGCAATGACAGGTCTCATCATCCTGCACCACCCTTTGAATTTCATTACTCTATAAACTCCACTTAAAAAGAGCAAAACGTCCTTACAATAAGCTTTCAATAGGTGTATACCTACAAAGTACCATTCTATCCACCAGACTTAACTTGAATGGCTGACAATGAAAACAAACAAAGCTACATTATAGCTTGAAGTGATGGCCTACTTCACACAACACACTTAGATTGATTATGATTGCTTGCACAGTCAGCCAGAGGTTTAGACTTTGATTTGGCCTTTTTTTTTTTTTTTAGCAACCTATCGAGTCTTTCTCAAGAACCTGGGATAGGGAGATTTTTTTTCATGGTGTTGAAAGTATCACCGTGGGATGTAAGCTGTTCCATGGAAGACTGCCTTTTGCAATTGACTGATAGTGATTTTTGTCAGTGCTAGATGCATCCAAGCACCTATTACTATTGCTACTATCTTTGCTTTCTTTTGCCATAGTCCTTCTATTTATTTCTTTTTGCAGGTGTTTATATTTTATAATTTTACCCAGTTCCTTCTCTTTTCTTCTGATGTCTCCAGGTACTGCAATGTCCACTATCCAGACTTTTTTGTCTTTCTTCTCAACAATTGTCAGATCTGGAGTATTGTGTGGCACATGCTTGTTTGTTTGAATTCTAACGTCCCAGAGTAGTTTAGCGTCTTTATTTTTATCTTACTTTGTCTATTTTGTGGTCCCACCAGTTCTTGCTTGCTGCAAAAGGTATTTCTTGCAGATATTCAAATGTTGCTACTTTATGCCATTGTTTCTCATCAATCTGTTGATTGTCTTGCAGCAACTAACCAGATGGTCATTGTTTCATGTCTTTGTTTTATTTTTATTATGGTTTGTTGCAGTCAGTCATATGTTTAGACTGGGTTTGGCATTTTATCCACCTATCAAGTCCTTCCCAAGGACCTGGGATAGGGAGATGTTGTTCTCTGATGGTTTTAAAGGTATTGTCAGATGATGTAAGCCAGGGGTGTCAAACTGGCGGCCCATGGGCCGGATGCGTCATGTGCAGGCCACGCCCACCCCAGCTCCGTGAAGGGAAAAACGTCACAATAGGTCACATGATGGTAACATAACGCGGCGAGTTTGACACCCGTGATGTAAGCTGTTGCAAATAAAGCTGCCTTTTGCAATTGACTGATGGTGATTTTACCGATGGTGTTCAAGTGGTGCTCCAAATATTTTCAGATTATACCCAAGTTGCCTATCACTATTGATAATTTACTTTCTTTTGCCACAGTCATTCTACATTTATTTGCAGAGCCTTGTATTTTGTGATCTTCTCCAGTTCTTTCTATTCTGCTGTCTCCAGGTACTGTTTTATTATTATTTTGGACTTAGCCATTGTAGTTTGCAACCATGGGTTTGGGTTTAATGTCTTCCCTGAGCCCAGGGTAAAAGTCCTGTATACTTCTTTACATTTGTAGGAAAGCTAGTTGCTACTTAAAGTCTTTTGGGGCTTCTTAATTTGTGAAAGAGAATTTTTATTTAAGTGGGATTTATTACATCAGCACTGAAGAACTTTTAATTTTTAGGGTTTAGCTATTGACCCTGTTGAAAGCCCTATGTATTATTTTCTGCTATGGTTAGCTACATAGCCAACTAGTTCAAGGCTTTCTGATCTACTATACCATATAATCCAGATTGAAAATTATTATAAAAGAAAATATGGAACTATTATTAATAAATGGCAAGCTATTATAAGAATAATCATAGTGGTTTGAACTCAAAATAGACATCTTTGTGAATAAATTAAACCCTGATAGTTTTCTAAGGCTTGTTAACCCAATCAAGCATATGAAGTGTAAAAAAATGATGATGTGTACTCTCTTAGTTTCTAGGCTTCCGCTTCCATGTGTCATGGCTAAGATACTGAACTAGAATTAGGAAACCTATCCAACCTCAGCTCTGGAAGTTCACTGGATGACTGAGCAAGTGACTCTCTCTCAGCCCAACCTACCTTCTGGACCATTATTCTAGACAAAAAACAGAAGGGATGCCATATATACCTGCCTTTGAGCTCTTAGAAAGAGAAGAGAAAGATAAACATAAAAAATAAAAATAACTAAGTGACTTTCTTCACCCAGCATCTGAATTTTAACATGGGTATATTTGGTTTTGGCTAACCACCTTATGTGTCCCATATGAGCACAACATCGAGAAGAGCCATGTTTACTGCAAAATAGATTGGGTGCCTGCTGTAGAAGAAAGAAGGACCTTGAACAATGGAGAAGATGATTATAGAGATTGAGAGCTACACGGTGGGACATTCTAGAGCAGTGGTTCACAACCTTTCTAATGCCGCAACCCCCCCGTGACACCCCACCGCCGCGACCCCCCGCCACCGCGATCCCCTCCCCGTGCGGGATGAGGTGACAAAGGGGGCGTGGCACCAGGGGTGAAATGCTCCCAGTTGGGGCTTGCCTACGGGTCGCCGAACAGCTGATAGCAATGGAAGCGGGAGACTTCGCCCAGACGCCACCATTTGGGTTCTTTTACCCTCTGCGCATGCGCAAAGCGTTCTGCGCATACGCAGAGGGTAAAAGAATCCAAATGGCGGCGTCCGGGCGGGTGGGCAAAGTCTCCCGCTTCTGTAGCTACCGGCTGTCCGGCGACCCGCAGGCACAGCCGAACCAGGAGCATTTCAGCCCTGCAAGTGATGGTGGCACCAGGATGGCGGGCTAACGTGCGTGGCAACCCCTGTGAAATGGTCGTTCGACCCCCAAAGGGGTCGCGACCCACAGGTTGAGAACCGTTGTTCTAGAGAATCCAATTTGCTGGTCAGTTTGGGGGTGCTTTCTCAGTGTAGCTGGGGTTAGTACTTGTGAGGCAAAATGGGTCTTTCAGGAGGGCAGCAGAGCTGAAGAAGTTCACTGTGAAGAAGATGGAATGCTGAAGTCATCAGCTGAAGTAGGGTGGAAGGTTGGGGTTTCTCTAAGTTGCAATTTCCTTGTAATAGCTGCCCTTGGGCTGTGCTATGAACTGGTGAGGAGGCCTCCATTCTCTGGTTTTAGGAAATTGCATGGGTGTTGCCTGGGGCAGGCAAGGAAGGTCAATTTAAGTGTGATGGGATTAGGCAAAAAGAGGAACTGGTTTTGACCTAAAAGACGGGAGTGGGAAGGTTGCAGTCTCTTTTTGTTTGTTAAATTTATTTTCTCCACAGGACAATAAAATATCCCAGTTTGACTTCTATATTTTGAATTAAAGAAGACAGAAGTATTAATATGTTTTCTTTTTTAAATTATGTTGGTGGGGGGGAAACTATCGTAAGTAAAAATAGATAGCTCTGCTACAATTCTTCTTCCTGACAAACTAGGTTTGTTCTTGTCTTATAATATGCAAAGATCTTTGTTTTGTCTGATGAAGCATTCAGTCAGATGGGGTTAAAAGTGGGAGAATCTACAGAGAGTTTGACAATATAACTGAAAAGTTATTGAAGTCCATGACTTCTGCTGCTATTAAGATTGTTGGAAGCGTTTGAAAGAGATGCTTCACAAAGAGTGAGAATACAATGAAACCCTTCTCTTCAGATTGTTAATGCTGCTGCATTTTGAGCATGAGCCTTGCAACAGGTTGAGAAATACTTTTTATGCTCTAAATTTTATGCTATCGAGTATTTCCCTTTTTAAAAAAATGCTTATTCATTATTTCATTGAATAACTGTTACTGATAATTTCCTAGCAGTGTAACTCAAGAATGCCCTCTTGTGTGGAGAATGAAGAATAGCACATTAATCTGACAGAAAGTGGCATGGATTGGCAGTCATGAGAGTTGAAAATAGTTCAAGAGGGGCTTTGTCTAAAAATACAAACACATTTTGTGTATGTGTATGTTTATGTGTGTGAGAGAATGAGTATTTTTATGTTCATGTGACTGCAAAACAGTTATGGAGATAAAAAGTTCTGCACATTATATTGGAAATAAACATGAGATAAATATATTAATTACAAGCATTTCCCATTTTACAGAGAAGACTCAACATGTTAGAACACATCTTTGGTCCTTTTCCTAATCAAGCTATCATTCCAAACAGTGTCTAATTACAGTGAACAAGACCAATATATGCAATATATGCAATCAAATTGGCCTTTTTTTCGATAATCTATCTATTCACTAAGCATGAAATGCAAATTTCATGCAGAAAAAAGGATTAAAAGAGAAAAATAATTTAAAAATGCTTATGATCTAAGTGGACACAATTTAGTTTATAGTGTGTAGTGTCTGTTCTCCTAGTTTCACTGCCAGACTGGCAATGGCTTAGAGTTATAGAATCTTATTAGAAATAAATGATGGAGCTTACTTCTTATTTCTTGTTAGATTTTTTTTTTGTATTTTAGCAAGAGGGGGGGGGGGCTGTAATTCATGCTTCTTTCATATCTTTATAGTAAAATAAAATATGTTTTATAACTGAAGAAATAATGGGCATGTCTGTTGAAGTACAATTATTCCATTGCTTATCTTGCACTATGAATTCTCCATATGAGTATGGGTTTTATGGTTTCAGAGATAACATGTGGAAAATTTCTTTTCTCAAGGAGAAAGAGTTAATGGTTGGGGTCAGTAGGTCAGATACTTACTGAAACTATACTCTTCTTTGACAAAGTGACAAAATTAGTGGACCAGAGAAACGCTGTGCATATAATTTACTTGGACTTTAATAAGGCATTTGATAAAGTAGACCACAACCTACTACAGTACTTGAAAAGATAGAAAAATGTGGATTGGACAGACTAATCCATCACCACCACATGGATTATTAACTGGCTGACCAATGGCACTCAGTGCATAGTCCTTACTGGAATTGCATCTACATGGAGGGAAGTATGCAGTGAAATACCTCAAGGTTCTGCCTCAATATCTTCATCAATGATTTAGATGAGGGGATATAAGGAGAACTCATCAAATCTGCAGATTATATCAAGCTGGGGGGAATAGCCAATATCCCAGAAAGTAGGTCAAAATACAAAAGAATCTAGACAGACTTGAACACTGGGCTCTGTCTAACAAAATGACATTCAATGATGAGAAAAATAAGGTTTTACAATTAGGCAAGAAAATCCAAATGCACAGATATAGTAGTATTAACTGAGAAAGATCTTGGCGTCCTAATGGACAATCACTTAAATATGAAATAACAGTGTGCTGCAGCCACCAAAAAAGGCAACACAGTTATTAGACTGCATTGACAGAGGGATAGAATCAAAACCACATGAAGTGTTAGTACCACTTTATAATGCCTTGATAAGACCACACTTGGAATATTGTATCCAGGTTTGATTGCCATGATACAAAAAGGTGTTGAGACTCTAGAAAGAGTGCAGAGAAGAGCAATAAAGATGATTAGGGGACTGGAGGCTAAAACATTTGAATGGTTGCAGGAATGTGCAGGTTGTCTAGTCCTAAGAAGTGACATGATACGGGTGTTCCAATATTTGAAGGGCTGCCACAAAAAAGTGGGAGTCAACCTATTCTCCAAAGTACCTGAAGGCTAGACAAGAAACAATGAATGGAAATTAATCAAAGAGAGAACAAACCTAAAAACAGAACAATTGATCAGTGGAATGGTTTGCCTTCAGAAGTTATGGGTACTCCAACACTGGAGGTTTTTAAGAAGAGATTGGGCAGCCATTTGTCTGAAATGGTATAGGGTTTCCTGCTTGAGCAGGGGGTTGGACAAGAAGACCTCCATGGTCCCTTCCAACTATGTTATTTTGTTAAGTGCTATAATTTTTCTTGTGCTGATGCATGTAAGGATAGATGGATATAACTGTTTTAAAGGGAACTCTTATTTGCAAGTCGGTATATATCAAGAGGAGTTAATAGCAATAGCACTTAGACTTATATACCGCTTCATAGTGCTTTACAGCCCTCTCTAAGCGGTTCACAGAGTCAGCATATTGCCCCCAACAATCTGGGTCCTCATTTTACCCACCTCAGAAGGATGGAAGGCTGAGTCAACCTTGAGCCGGTGAGATTTGAACCACCGAACTGCAGCTAGCAGTCAGCTGAAGTAGCCTGCAGTGCTGCACTCTAACCACTGCGCCACCTCGGCTCAATTCAGATTTTTTTTTTTTGCTTTTCACTATTCATTTTTCTGCCAGATTCTTTTTCCAAGTCAAAAGCTGGTTTTCTTCTTCCTCACTTCCCTAACCTGCTTCCAGTTTGCTTGCTTTTGAAATAGCTAATTCCAAATTCCAAATATTGTTATCCATTTTTTAAAAACGGTGTTAATGATAATTACTATTTAAGATTTTCCTTTTGTCAATGTTGCAAGGACAAGCCAATCAGTTCTATCCAGAAAGAGAGAAGGTGGAATTATAATTGATTATTAAGGTTGGCTGATTGGTGCAATGAAATCAGTTTCCCCGGCACAAACAGACAAAACACACACAGATTATTCTTCTCCCCTTAGGCAGACAAAGGTGAAAAGATGAATAGATGCATCCAAATGTAGAGCACAATGATTATCAAAACATTTGACCTGACTGATGAAATTTAACTGATTTGATGCTTACCTTTTCCTGATGGGAAGAAGCAGTCCATTTCTACACTGCTCCGGGAATGGGAGATGCAGAGAGCACTGCTGGGGACCAGACCTTCTTGAGGTGGACTCCTTTCTGTGGTCCGTACCAGGCACCAGCCTGGCCGTTCACTTGGCCTTTCGAGTAACTCCACCGTCTGTCCCACCTGAATACTCAGTTCACTGCTGTGACTGGCAACAAAGTCTTGCAGCACCACAGTTAGTTCACATCCTCCAGACAGCTATGAGGAAAAAAGAAGAAAGTAAGAAAAGAAGTAGAGTACATTTGACTGAATTAACAATATCTTAATGAGGTGCAGTGGCCTAGCTGTTAAGATGCTGGGCTTGTCGACCAGAAGGTAGGCAGTTCAAGACCCAAGCATCGTATGATGGGGTGAGCTTCCATTCCTGCTTCTGCATCTACTAACCTAACAGTCTGAATGCAAGTAGATAAATAGGTACCAGTTCAGTGGGAAGATAACTGCGTTCCATGTGCCTTGGCATATAGTCATATCGGCCCATGACCTTGGAAATTTCTTCACACAGCCCTCAGGTAGGAAATGTTGATGAGCACAATCCTCTGGAGTCTAATATGACTGGACAGGGGAAACCTTTACCTTTTTTTAAACAATATATTAGGTTATACTGAACCCTGATACCCAACTTCCTTGCTCACTTCTTTAAAAAAATCTTAATTTGACTGTTTAGAACAGGGCTGTCAAACTCCCAGCCCGCAGGCCGGATGCGTCACACGCTGGCCACGCCCATGCCCAGTTTAGCAAAGGGGAAAATAGTCCTGATACGTCATGTGACACCGCCATGACGACGTGAGTTTGACATCCCTGGTTTAGAGTAGGCATACAAATGCAGCCTTGTGTGGTGTGCCAGCCCTTTTTGAAATATAATCCATTGCGGCCAAATGTCTCTCTTGCCAAGATGGATATGCCACCAAGGTTATGGAACCACTTCTGTTGCAAAATACATGCTGCCAAGTGTCCTCCAACACCTTAGGACTCACAAACAAGCTCCAACTGCTCACAAACAAGCTCCAACTGCTATAGTCACACAGCTAGCTAACAAACAGCTGATCAGTATGCCACCTGTTATTTGTGGTTTGTAATTATTTTTAATCTACCAGTCTGCCCCTTTCCCTGTCTAGGAGTTGTGCAGGCCTGATTTAGAATTAGAGCTAATTATGAGTTACAAACCAAGTTGGATGTTATTTGCTGTAGTTTTTCACATTCTGTGGCTTCTAAATCCTACTCAAATAGATCATTTGCTATCAACTATCAGTGATCTGGCCCAAATCAGAAGTAATGAGGAATTACTGGATGACCTTGAACTACGCCGTCTACGTTCCGACCTAAGCTTAGTACACAAGATCATCTACCTTAACGTCCTACCTGTTAACGACTACTTTAATTTCAACCGCAATAACACTAGGGCTATCAATAGATTCAAACTAAATGTAATCCGCTCTAATCTTGATTGCAGAAAATACGACTTCTGCAATAGAGTAGTAAATGTCTGGAACACTTTATCTGAACCTGTTGTTAGTTTCTCTAACTCCCATACCTTTTACATTAAACTGTCTACCGTGGACCTTACACGTTTCTTAAGAGGTCCCTATGGGGGCGTGCATAAGCGCACCAGCGTGCCTACCGTCCCTGTCCTACTGTACTCATTTGTATATACTCATTTTATGTGTTTATGGCTATATTTTGCTTCTTTATATCCATTTATTTGTGCCATTTTTTCATGTGTCCTGTTTCCTTGCACTTGTTGACAAATAAATAAATAAATAAATAAATAAATAAATAAATAAATAAATAAAATTACTATCAGCAAACACCACTCTGGGTGGAAAACTGAATGCTGTTACTTCAAGAGATTGGAACATTCTGACTTTCATATATCATTACTAACAAGGTATTTCTTTTTCTCCTGTGCTAAATGCCACTTAAGGTATAGGTTGAACTATGACTCTAGCTCATTTGGATTCCAGCCAGATTAATTATACTGATATTCACCAAGTACAGGAAGTAATTTCTAGCAGCTACAAGAAAATCCTTTGGATAATTAATTTTCATTATAACAGTGAGGCAGCATTTCTAACCTCCCTGAAAGAATCCCAAGCTTTCCTTTCAGTTCATTTCAACAAGCTGTTGAGTAGCAAACGTGTTAACAAGTAGTGTGAGTCAGAATCTCATTTTTTTCTTCATGTTGAGGGGTGGGGGAGAAATGATTTTTTTAACTGATTTATTCCAGTGGTGTTGAATTTCCATGTTTCTATAGCAAATGATACCGTTTTAGAAACTGTTTCCCCCTCTATCAGTGATTAATTACATTGACCACCAGGAGACACAGTGTTACTGGTTTCATCATTATTGGGAGTCATTAGATATGGGCAGGGGTGGGTTCCGGATTTTCTTACTGCCGGTTCGCTCAGGGACGTGCCGCGCGGGCTGGTCGCGGGTGCGCTTCGCACACACATGCATGCGCAGTACAAAAAAAAAGCTGCGCATGCGCAGAAGCAAAAAACAAGATGGCACCTACGGCGGTGCCGAGAGAACCGGCTCGGGAGCGTGGCAGGCGTGGGTCACTACCGGTTCCAGCGACCCACGCCGCCACGTTACTAATTGTTCTATAGAACCGGTCCGAACCGGTAGGAACCCACCTCTGGATATGGGTAGCAGGATGTTGTTTTATGGAATTGAGCTCACATAAATTTGCACTTTAGGTGACTATATATAGTGCATCAGCTTTAGGAATTAACCATGTCATAGCACTCAGCTGTTTCAGGAAGAGTTATCTAGAAGGGGGTCTGATAGTTTCTATCAATAACTCTTCATTATGGGCTCATATAGTGCATATTATTAGTTATTTTGTACTAAATCTCCACATTCAATTGCTGAGAAGTTCTGTTTTCTTTATGCCTGTTTGTGGGCTTCTGTAAAGGACATAGAGAATGGCCTTGAAAGACAGACAGAAGAGCTGTTACCAAGGCAACTATCAGACAGATGTGGCTTGAGCCTACACCAAGAAACTAATTTGAGTAAAAGTCTCTCTCTCTCTCACACACACACACAGTTCACACAAAGACAAAGGCAGGGGACAGGGAAAAGATATTCAGACTTGCAAAATTTTGTTACTACAGCTGTTAAAATAAAAGTTCCTGTCCTATATAGCATTGGTTTCTTAGTATGGTCTACTTTATATTGCTGGCAGCTTCTCATATATGATTGATTCACCACCACTAGCTGTGCTGGACATACACTGAATATGAGGGAATTTATTCTCAGGTAAGCACCGTATAAGTGTATATCGGGCTACACTCTCAGTCCCTACAACTGCAACATTTATTTATTGATCATATTTAAATGGCCACTCATCTCGTATGGGATAACTGTGGTGTACAGTACACCATAAAATTCAATTTTAAAACATTTCAAAAAGTATCAAAAATTTAATATCATTATAAAAGGCTAACAGAGAGCATCGAATTGCACACAATGGATCCACCTAATCAAATCAGCATTCCATTATGACCCTCCAGGCCTATGTACACAATCAAGTTTTAATGGCTGTCCGGAAGGTTAGGAGAGATAAGGCCACTCTCACATCAGGGAGAATGATGTTCCATAGGGTGGGTGCCACAGCAGAATAGGCTCACCTCCCGGTCCTGTCAAGCATCAGGGAGATCAGGAGATTCAGGCAGTTCAAATGAGTATAAAGATTTATTTTAAACTTAAGCTGCCTACAAGAATCTGACTAACAGTCAAGAGAAATGAGCGGGAGATAAGAGAGGCATTCAAGGTGGGCTGGACTCAGGGTGGGTTCCAACTTACCTCGCTGCCAGTTCACTTCCTCCCACACCATGTGGCCGTGCCTTGTGGGCGTGCACGTGCTTCACACGCGCGCGCATGCGCAGTGCCGAAAAATAAAAAAAATGCCCCCTCCAAAAAGCCAAAAACAAGATGGCGACGCATGCACAGTGCCGGAAACTCGGCTTCTGCGCATGCGCAGAAGAAAAAAAAATTCCCCCAATTTAAAAAAAAAAATTCCAAAAAAAGATGGCAGCGTCCACGGACCGGCACCGACCGAACCGGCTCTGTGATGTCACCGTGATGTCACCAGTGGGTTGCTACCGGTTCGGGCAAACCGGTCTGAACCGGGAGGAACCCACCTCTGGCTGGACTTAGATTTCTTGCTGGTGCACAGGGACTTGTGACATATGTGTTTGACTCCTCCCTCGGGCTCAGCCTGGTCATCTCCTACAGTTCCTGTCAGATATAACTCCTTACAGACATGACTTGCAACATATCTCTTCTGCCAACCCAGATGGGGCAGGAGATGTAATTGGAAAGAGGTGGTCCCTCAAATAATGCAGCCCCATGCCACAAAGGGCATAAAGGGGAAAAAACAGCAACTTGAATTGAGCCACATGTTACGAAATGCAAAGAAAACAAAAGTCTGTCTGCCAAGTGTGAATTTTTCATACACTTTCATAATTTTATGATAAAAGGATAGACTATGATGACAGTGAAAAATTAACATTACACAAATAAATGTTGCTTGCCGTATGCATATCTATTAACATTTATTCATTTTCCTTAACATCTTTTTCCAGGGCAACAACATATCTGTGTTCAATAAAAGGAGTTAAAGTTAACATGTAACTGAGCAAAAGCAAACAAGAAAAAAAATGTGCAGAGTGATGGATCATATGACGGATAGGAAATATTGCACGTTGCCAGTATTGTAAAATGTAATGAGTTTTCCAGCTAACACCAAGTTCAAATGCTATAACACTGGACAACAAAAATGGTATTTTAAAAAATAGGCTATGGCAGCTTTTCCTAACCTGAGTACTACTTTCTAGCTATGTGGGCTTCAACCTCCAGAATTTTCAGCAAAGGCCTTACTAGCTGGAAAATGGAAATACATCTTTCTGGAACTTCTGAAAGGCTAGTCTGAATAAAATAGGTGGAGGTGCTAGAGCAGAGATTTTCTGCCAAATTTTCTACCCTTTTGTAAACATTCGTTTAGTGACCATTCAAAGTTACAAAGTGCAGTGCAAAAAAGTGACTTATAGCCTGTCACTTATAACTGTTGCAGCATTCCCATGGTCATGTGATCAAAGTTCAGGCGCTTGGCAACTGTATTCATGCCAGTTGCACTGTCCTGCGGTCATGTGATCACTATTTGTAATCTTTCCAGCTGCCTCCCAACAAATAAAGTCCGTTGGGAAGCCAGACTGCATGATTCACTTAACAACTATGGGAAAAAGATTGTAAAATGGGACAAAACTCACTTAACAACTGTCTTGCTTAACAACAGAAATTTTGGGCTCAATTGTGATCCTATGTTGAGCACTACCTATTTATCTCTATAGCATGATTTGCCCTCATAAAAGTCAATTACCATTTTTGTCATGGCATTCCTGTATGGAGTAAATTATTACAGCTTTAAAAAAAACCTACTAGATTTTCATATATCCTGCAGCAAGCGAGACTAGAAAAAAGGAAAGTCTTTTGGCAGATCTGGATTCAAGGATACGACGTACTATAATAAAAGCTGTTGTATTTAGTGTAAGCTATTGTGCTTGAAAATGCTTACTATTACCACTGAAAATAAATACAAAACATCCAATTACATCACAACTAGCCAAATAACTGTCCGGTTAGTATTAGCTTTTTCATGCTCTGTGTAAATATGTCCTGCATAAAGTAATCTGTGGGAATGCTAAACAACATTGTGAAGATGGTTGCATAAATAAGTTTCTTTAACTAAGAACCATATTTCCTTTTTCACAAACCCAATGCAGTTTATTCCTTCTATTTATCACTCAGAGAAAAAAAATTGTTACAGATAGTGAGAAAACCTAGATCAGTGATAGCGAACCTTTTTGGTGCCAAGTGCCCAAAGTGCAAGCACCCCCAAAATGCAATGTGAGCGCCCCCTGCGCATGCACCCCGCCCTGTGCATGCACGTGTGTCCCCCGCGCATGCGCCCCATCCCCCCCCTCGCCCATTTTTGGCTTCCAGGTTGGTGCAGGAGGCCTTCCAGGCCCAAAACGGGGTGCGAGGGGGTGCACACATGCAAACCCCCCAAATGCAATGCGAGCGCTCCCGCGCATGCACCCTGCCCCCGCGAATGAGCAGCAGAGACCCGAAGACCAGCTGGCCGGTGGGAGGTGTGTGCGCATGCGCGGTGGAGCTGGGCTGGGGCGATGGCTGGCATGCCCGCAGAGAAGGCTCTGTGTGCCACCTGTGGCACACGTGCCATAGATTCGCCATCACGGACCCAGGGAGAGTATAAAATACACGAAAAATCTTATTCACTAAATATTGCCTAAATCTGTGAAAACATTTTTCCTAAATACTTAAGAAGGTAACTCTCCAAATGGATTAAAACAAACCAGCACAAACTTTCTATTTTTGTTAAAATTGCCAGTGTTATTTAGCAGTATCATGTAACTGAGAGAAAGAGAACAGAGGAGACCAGGGCATCCACAAATGATAAAAATACTATTCCATATCTAAACAGGAAGATCAGATGAGTATCTGTTGAGAAAGATCATATTTTCTGTCCCATTTAGATGGGAGCAGGAAAAGTAAAAGAAACTTGACCATTGAACATTGTGGGAGGAGTGTCGAATGCCCTTTGCTTTTCTTGCTCCCATTTGAGTGAAAGAATAAAAAGCAAGATAAAAATTCTGGGTAAACAATGCATAATAATTCTTAACCTGATTTTGTGAAATACATTAATAAAAACTTTAGAGAAATTTGTTTTATTTATTTCAGGATGTTAGTTAACATTTAAAAACATAACTCAAAGCAGGGAATGATGAAAAGCAGTTTTACTGTAAATTAAAAACATCATAACCATTTTATCCTTGCTGATGTACAGTATAAATTTGGAAAAGCTGTCTATATGGCCAGGGAGAAGCCTAAACATTGGGACATTTAGAGACCTGCCTTATATTTAGTGCATTATATATATAATGTATGTATGTATGTATGTATGTATGTATGTATGTATGTATGTATGTATGTATGTATGTATGAAAAAAGGGAGGAAGGAGTATATATGTATGTTAGTTTTATGTATGTATGTATGTATGTATGTATGTATGTATGTATGTATGAAAAAAGGGAGGAAGGAGTATTTAGGTATGTTCGTTGCCTTGACTTATTTATAAAATAACCTTTATAAAATAAATATATATTTTCTGTGTCCTAAGATTACTAAATTCCACATTTCTGTTCCACATTCCGGACATGAGATAGGTGAATATTAACCAAATTAATATCACACATTACATATAGACATTTTTAAAAACTAATAACTAAAAGGTACCTGGTGTTGGAACTAAGACGAAGGATATGGTGATGTCAGGAAATTTGAGAGCGGTCTAGTGGTTAAGGCACCAGGCTAGAAACCTGGAGACTCTGAGTTCTAGTTGTGTCTTAGGCATGAAAGTTGGCTGGGTGATTTTTGGGCCAGTCACTCTTGCTTAGCCCAACCCACCTCACAGGGTTGTTGTTATGGGGAAAATGGGAGGAGGGAGGAATATTAGTATGGTCACTGCCTTGATTTATAAAAATAATACAGGAATATAAATAAAGATAATATATTATATTATAGGAAAGATTAAATCATACAAAGTTCCTACAGGGCAGCACATTCATGTATAATATTAGGTCTATTATATTGTGGCAGTTTTAGGAAATTTAATTTAGCTTTTACACAGTAAGAACCTAAAATTCATCAGATTCTGGGTATTGATACTTATCTGTATCTAAAGCAAGGGAAACATGGACCAGTAAAACTTTTATTAGACCAGCTTTCCATGATTTCCACTATCCAAGATTTCTTAAGCATAACAAATCATCATCATGAGGGAGGAAGAGAAATCAGCAGTTTTGCTGCTGTCAGAGAGAAGAGAAAATACCAGAGAAGAATGTTGGTGTGTAATAAATCCAATGAGGAGACAGACATTAGGAGAGAGTCTGTTTCTTTACTCAGTTAATAAGCATCTTTCAATGTACCAGATTGCTTAGACAGATTACAGTTCATCAGGAGCCCTTAATAGACCTTCACATCCTGACTGCTGTGTTCTGGACTGATGTAGGTTGTCTCTGTACACATGCATCCGCTAGAGCAGATTTGCCCTAAGACATTTGTCTTAATTTCAGATACAGAATAGAAAGAAAACTCATGTACGCATCTCCTCAGAACAGCGTTATGCACTCTTGCTCAGAAGGGCTTCAAAGACAGGAATGTACTATTTCATGGTGTGTATTTTCACTCTCCCTCTTTTTCTATTTTCCTACTTTTTTTATCTTTTCTATTTTCCTGTACAGCAGGGGGGGGGGGGAATAGAATAGCAGCAAGCAATTCAATTTCACCAAATTCCATGGCTTTAATGATGGTGGTATTCTCATAGGTTTCTCATATTACAGCACAAATTAATGCCTATTTATAATATTGCTGGGTTAATGATAATTATCAAAATGTGGCTTGTGGTATGGTTTCAGAATTAATCAGATTTACTATATTAAATATTTAGTTATGTAGGCTCCAAGGTGATAGATAGACCCTTGCTCATTTTTTATAGGGAATAAATAAACTGGATTTGATTTTTCCTAGGAGATACAAGTGGATTTTGGCCGTCTAACTTCAAATAAATCTCAAAAATATTACTGAAAAAATAAATTGAAATAGAAACCTAATTTGTTTGATATCACTAAGTTAATAGCTATCATTGAATATAGATAGTAAGCATCCTTGAGCAAGGAAAAGTCAATTCTAAAGATTTAAAATAAAATCATATTGGATGAGTTCAAATTATTCTTTAGTGTAATTCCTTCATTTAAAAATAAAAGAGCAGATATTTTTTGCGGAATTAGTTTTAGCCTTAATTTGAAGTGATTAAATTATACATAAACCAGATGGTTCTTAAAGACAAGTTTACTTTTGCTCCTTGGCAGAAATATCTTTCAATCTTTATCATTTTATAAAGTTATTTCCCATTTACTAATGTTATTGATTAATGTTATTAATGTTATTTTGACGCAAAGAATGACTAAAGTAAGTTTCACTTCATGGTTCATTGGAGTGACTTTATAAAGAAGTCTTGAAATAACATCGTTGATGAATTTACTCAAAAAGAATGAAAACTGTTTAATTTGCTAGTTATCACTCGGAAATCAGAGGTGATATTCAGCCGGTTCAGACCGGTTCGGGTGAACTGGTAGTAGCTATGCCGTCCTATTTAGCCACATTTTCAAGCCGCGTGCATGCGATCAAGCCATGTGTGTGAGCAAAGCGCATATGCGGAAGGCCACACGCATGCGCCGAAGGCGCGCACGCGACCAAAGCGAGGGCGCGTGTGCGCACTCACATTTTTGGTGCTGGGCGAACCGGTAGGGAAATTATGTGAATCCCACCTCTGTCGGAAATACTAGTGAGTGCCTACTGATCTCACTGGTTTAAAAAAAATCTAAACACTATTTGCTGGGCCAGTGAATAATGAACGTTTACCTCTCCAGTCAGTTTCCTAAAATACATGGTAAAACATGCAAATATTCTGCAACTGTCAGCCACCAAAAGTGTTATGTGTAGAAACCATGAGCTCCATTCAAATTTTGCTCTTGTTATCTGTTCAACATGATTAGATGGCGGGTAGGAAATGAACTCAGTTTTCAGTTCCTGAGTTTTTGTCAGGAAGCATGTTGATTCCTCTTGATTCATTGTAGTTATCACCTGAGACTACCTATTATCCTTTAGCTCTCACGACTTCCCTTTTACATTCCTTACATGCATTTAGAATTTTCAGCATCTTTCTATCTGCGCTCTCTCCCTCCCTCTCCCTCCCTCTCTGTCTGTCTGTCTGTCTGTCTGTCTGTCTCTCACACATGCACACACATACACACACAGCACCTCTCACTATCCAAAGCAACTCTGAGCAGCTTACAATGCAGTAAAAATATAAATATACAAATATATACAAATATAAACTATATTATATAAACATGTAAAATATTTCTGTGAACAAGATATCCATCATTCAATGTGTTATCAATTTTTTTTAAAAAATACAGCAACTTCTTGTATACTATAGTAGTTTATTTTTGTACCATGGTACGGTCTTTCACTGAATCCTGAAACTAAGATGATCAGAACACAAGCCACAGAGATAAAGAACACAGTTAAAAAAATAAAAACAAATAAGCTATTAACTTATATTATTAAGTTTATTAATAATTATTATAAATCTAATTATTAGCTAGATGTTAAAATGTTTTGTTCACATGCAAAGAAAGTAAAAGTGAAACAGAAGAAATTGTAGTTGCAGAGTGCACAGATCTGTACCAGAAATTTCCATAAAGAAGATTAGTTAATCTTCTGTAGCAAAGTTTATCAATTCCTTACCAATGTCAGCAAAATTATACCAGTCAAAATAAACTTAAAACAAAAAATTATACTAAAACTATTTTTTCACATTATCCCACCTGATTTTATCATATCATATCAATGCATGGAAAATGAGAAGTCCTTACTCTCCTGCTCTTGGACAGGTGTGTTCCAGACAAAATAATAAGTGTCTAAATGGCATTGTCAACTTGACGTCATTGTTACTAGGCTGACAAGATGTTTCCATGACAAATCTGAAATTGATCTATTATTTTGTTCATTACTAAGAATTTCTCAAGATTAGCTTTTTTCCCCCATGCAGGTTACACAATTACTAAATTGGCTGAGTGCCCAGTGGGAAAATTAACTTCTTTTTTCATCAGCTTTGATAAAATAAACCATAGCTGTTGGATGATCTCTTGTTTCCATACTGTCCCTAGTGGACCTACTCTTTGTGATCTACAAATCCATAATGTTCAAAAATTCTTGGCAATATCCTTATTGACAAAGAAAATCTTATTATTAAAAGGAATACCCTTTGGAAACGCACCAATTTATTAACCCTTTGATGCATAATTAGCATAGCTAGCAAGCAGAGCTTATAATATCTAGAAGATGTTTGAACTTTTTGTGATAGAGAGATTTCACAAGGATTATGAAAATATATGCTTTATTAGGATGTTTCAAAGTAGCATAATTTATGTTTTATAGCTGTGGATGACAAAAAGTGGGTTAGATCAAGATTTTGGGTAGCTTTCACTATCTACCCCATCACAACTGCAGTTCTTCCCCTTGATATTTTTTAAATCCCAATAATAAGATGTTGGGTGCAGAAGAATTTCATATGGCACTTGTAAAGTCAAATCAAACTAGTCAGCACACTGAGAAGAAATGATCTCTCATTTCACAAAACATTCTTCATCTCTGTGAGCTTTATCTCTGTTGAACAACTCTGTGAACCATTTGTCTGGGATGGTACAAGGTTTCCTGCCTTGGGCAGGGGGTTGGACTAGAAGACTCCAGTGTCCCTTCCAGTCCTATGATTCTATCATATTCTAACTGTTAGCTAAGGGGAAAAGGTATTTACTTCATGCCACAAACCTATAAGGGACAGAGAGTTGAGACATAAGTCTATGACACTTGAAGTATAATAGTAAACAATATACTTGAAATTGAAACTATCCCTGAACTGTCTTTTGATTAACCTCTGTCTTATATGGCCACCAACATGATCAAAGCAATCTTAATCCTAACCAGATAAGATGAAAATGACAGGTAAGGGTGCCTTCCATAACTTGTAGATTACAGCACCCACAAATTCTGATCATAATGCACAATTGTAAATCACAAGCCAAATACTGTATTTGAGAGGTATTGATGGCTACTGTTTCCTGTTCATCTAACTACACTATGAAGGAATCAGAGTGAGACAGAATCACCTAAAAAGATGATGGAAACCCCCCCCCAAAAGGCAGCATAAAATCTATAAGCTTCCAGGGCAGACTGTCATAATCATATACTTTCCTTGCTAGAATACAGAATCCCACTAAATCTAAATATCAATTCCATTAGGTAGTGGTCTGACCACAGCAAAAGAAATATATAATTTCCCCCCACAAACTTCCAGTACATTCCACACTAAAAACCAGTATCTACATTCCACTTGGAAAAGACCTATAGCTGTCAAGAAAGAAAGAATGAAATCCCAAGTTACTTCTGAAAGAGGAACACAATCAATATCACTGTTGACTCCAATGATGAGTATATATCTTTACTGATGCCATAAAACCATGTAGCTCCTTTTTAAGCACGTATAAATGATGGGCTTGAAAAAAAAACATACAACAATCTGAACTAAGGCTATATTAAGATTTCAGATTCACATTAAAATGTGTTAAAATACCTTACAGGGGCTTCTAAATGTGAAACAGCCATATGAACAATTTGCAACAGTACCTTATGTAGTCTCTCTCCTCACCTCTCCTGATTTGCTTACAAAACAAGCAACAAAATTAATTAAACCCACTGCGTATTTTTCAAAGAACTGAGGAGTTTCATCTTCATATGTTCATCTAAACAAGGACAAACCTCAACAGAAATGTCACCTGTTCGACAGCAGAAGCTTCCCATCACTAATATTATCAACTAAAACAAGGACAAATGTGGCAGATTAACTCTGTTAAAAGTGAATGCTTGTTTGCTTGTTAAACAACAACTTCCCTGTGTCTACACATGCAAATTCATATTTTAAAAAATACTATAACACCCCCCCATAAATAGTAGGATTTTACAGTGGGATCACATATTAACACCTTCAGACTCAACATCAACACTGCCAACACATCAACCATCTTATTTTTTTTAGATGACTGCCCACCCATTTTGCAATGTTTCTCTAAGTAGTGATTCTAGTCTATAGTTTTTGAAGCTTATTAATCAGTGAGTAATCTCAAGGAACAATGAATAATAACTTCAATAACTTCAGCTCTTATGAGCCACAAATACTTTGTACTAAGTATATTGCCTGAAAGCTATTATTTAATGTTCAATCAGTTGTCATAGTAACTCATGAGTAAATACATAGGAATGGAAAACTCAGTAAGTGAAGGCATAAGCATAGATTTAAAATTTGAGAATTGTTTCATTGTAAGATACACTGACTATCCACCTGGGCATTTTAAAACTTAGGGCAATGAATTGTGTGCTTAGGGTTAGGTGTGGTAATTACTTCTATCTCATGGAACTCTGGGTAGCTCATAATCCCCTGAAATGAAAAAACAAACAAACCTGTTTACAGTATAAGACCTTGAGAAACAATATTTTTTTAAGAGCATATCAGTGGAGAGAATGTCAGAATTGCTTTTCTGAACAAATGCCAACATTCAAGCGCTTGAGTCTTTATCAAAGCAGAAGGAACAAATGAAATATTAAATAAATTTATATTTCCATCTGCGTGATCATCCAGAAATATGATTTTGGGAATTCCCTATTTGTAATTAAACTACACCGTGTGCACAATTATTAGGCAAGTGAGTATTTTGACTGTATCATCATTGTTATGCATATTTTCCACCTGCAAGCTGTATAAACTTGAATGCTTAGTGGATATAAGCATATCAAGTGATGTGTATTTGTGTAATGAGAGAGGGTGTGGCCTAAGGAGATCAACACTCTATATCAAGGTGTGCATAATTATTAGGCAGCTTCTTTTCCTCAGGCAAAATGGGCTAAAAACAAGATTTAACTGACTCTGAAAAGTCAAAAATTGTAATAAGTCTTTCAGGGGGATGCAGCATTCTTAAAATTTCTAAGATATTGGGGTGTGATCACAGAACCATAAAACGTTTTGTTGCAAATAGTCAAAAAGATGCCAAGAAATATATTGAGAAAAAAAAAGAC
>QLTV01001495.1:2891653-2912029 GCA_003457575.1 Thermophis baileyi
TGAAAAAAAAAATGATCATCAACAAAAAAAAAAACTGACAGACTCCATGAATGGACTGTTATTGAAAAGCCGTGTCGCTATATTGGTCACTGATTTTTTTTTTTTTTTGAACTGTCAGAAATGTTTATTTGTAAATTTTGAATTGTTTATTATTCTCACTTTAACAGATGAAAATAAATGAGATGGGAAATTTTTCATTTTTCATTTAGTTGCATAATAATTCTGCACACTAATAGTTGCCCAATAATTGTGCACACATAGATATTCTCCTAAGAAAGCCATAACCTCACTTTTACTTTCTTAAATATTCAGGTTTGAGGTTTATTAACATTTTGGATTGACCGAGAGCACAGTAGTTGTTCAACAATAAAATTAATCCTCCAAAATACAGCTTGCCTAATAATTATGCACACAATGTACAGCTTCTATCAGATGTGAATGAAGCACAACAGTTTAGATTTTTTTTAAAAAGAGGCCAAACAAATTAATAGATCAGGTTATCCATCGTTATCAGTCACAATGGCTGTATGCTGCCTAATGATTCATAGACAGCATACTTTCATATCAACTGCTGGAAGCAACACAGGCGTTCTCCCACCTCTCCTATTCTTATTAACTACTGTACTGATTGCTAAACTAAATTTGTCTTTGACCTGATCTAAGGCAGCTCTTCTTTTGATGTCAATGCAGCTGGTATAAGAAAGATGAGAATATAAAGTTATTTATGAAAAAATATTACTTATAAATTAAGCTGGGAGGAGTTGGCAGCACCAAAAAGTGGAATTAAAACAGCAAAAAAGACTGTGAAGACTGCCCAACATGTACATTAGTCGTCTTCTGTGTAATATCTTAATTCTTGAATAATATAACCACCATAATTCATAAATACTGTTTTCCATCTTTAGCTTTGGAGTATGTTTGAAGGACAGTATGAATATTACTGGGTTAAGTTGCACTAAAAGCCTTTCCTACCAAGGATTAGATGTCTTCTATAAATCTCAACCCTTTATGTCATTCGAACTGAAGAAAAAGCCATCATTCTGACAGTTCCCAAGAAAACCCAGTCACTTCCATTATCTTCATGCCCCAAAGTAAGTTTCATAGGGCTTGGACTAGGTGATGGTATCAGTAAATACTTGGTTAATCCCTTGTAGGAAAGAAGAATGCCCATAATGAATGAGTGGTCTGTCATTTTCTTTCTTTGAGGTTCTGTCACACAAAGGCAACTCATTCTAGATCAGAATGAGGAATCCTTTTGTTCCCATGGTCCACATCAAGGAAAAGTAATGGATCGATAGCAACAATGTAAACATTCACACTTGGCAACTTGTCAAAAAGCTGTTTGGCCAGGTTTTGGAATCATGTCTATCCCAACTTGTTACCCCCCAAAAATATATCCTTATATCCTTTGTCTCAACATACTTGTATTCCCAATAATACACTAAACAGCAGATTGATTGGCTGTCAGGAATCTAAATGCTGGCAAAATAGAAAGAAAACATAGAAGCAGAGCAGCAATGTAGTAGATATTAATTTCCACATTCTTTAAATGTGTCTCAATACACACATATACTCTAATACATACATGTTTGTATAGTCGTTAAGGCATCAGACTAGAAATAACTTCTACTTTCACTTTAGGCAAACAAGCAGCTGAGTGACCAAGATCAGGTACTCTCTCTCAGCTCTAGGATAAGCCCAAGAAGGCAATGTTAAACCACTGCTAAAATCTTGCCAAGATAATTGTACGGGGCTTGTTCAGGTGGTTATCAGCAGTCAACACTGACTCAAAGGTGTGCATGCACAAAAACACACTCTCTCTGTGTTTTAGTGGATATTAGGATACTTATAACACAAATTAGGTTTAAACTAGAAAGTTCCTGCTTTGCAATTATGCCTTCATCGTATGATAACTTAAGAAGAAATAAGCAAGGAACAATCATATAAACTAATTCTAAATTGCATTAAATAAATAAATAAATAAATAAATAAATATGCATCTTATCCATAACAAAAAAATTTAAAAAAACCCAAATTTGCTTAGAATATATTCAATATCATGGTCATTAGATGCTGATGCCACTGTTGCTTCTACCACATGAGTTACTACATTATCATCCAATTCTATGTGATATGAGGGGGGGGGGAAGTTTTATCATTACTGATAACTAGAAATGCTAGATGCAGAAATGGCAATATTTCACAATAATGTTCCCAAACATTGATCACATAGATATTATAGTGTAAATTATTATTTTTAGTTTTAATGCTAACATATTAGTTTTATACGTTTCAATTCATTTGTTGGAGTTGTATTCTCATATGGGGATGCTGTGTATGCATAATGTGTAAACTTTCATGAAAACTAAACAAATCAAATAGAAGGTTATAGGAACTATAAACCCTAATTCTCTTCTAGTATATTTCTTTACCCTGATTAAAAAAAAAAGATAGAGAAGGTGAGGCTAGCTTTATTACCAGTCTGAAAGCGATCAACGACAGAATGAGAATTTATTCACATTATCCTTTTAATCAGGGTCAGCGATAGGAAAAGTTCACATTATGCTATGATCAGGGTTCAAGTTTTGAATTACCATTGCAAAAAAAGCTGTCTTTCAACCAGTACAAATGTAAAATAGCAGTAAAAGTTATACTGTCCCCTAGTTATAATCATATCAACAACTTCATTTAATATTCCTATGTAAAATTACTGAATAGAGTGTAATGATGAAATATGACATTCCCATTTGATATTGTAATAGTAACTATTACCAAACCGCAATTCAAGACCATGATAATGCATTAATTCACTTTAGTAAAGTTTCCATATATGTTCATATTTCATATTTAAAACAACAACAACCAGTTTGCTTAGTAGCAGGTAGATAATTTCTGAAAGTTTTGCCCCTGCTGCTACTCTCTTATGATGAGCAGGATAATTATGTGAATAACGTGAGAAAGTACATTAACTTTTCTGTTCGTTTTCTACATGTGTTTGACTGAATAATATAGGAGCAGCAATACAGAATTGCCTCTAAAGCTTTTTCTGTAGGAATGCAAATACTACAGTAGTCTATTTTCACAAATGACCTTTCAGTTAAAAAACAAACCTTCATATACGAAGTTATAAATATAAACAAAATGAAATCTAGCTTTCTCAACAGAGAGAAAATAAACTATATTCCTCTCTCCTAGTCAAACCAATGAATTGCAATGGTGTGTTTTCTGACTGAGATTTAATAGCTATTTTAGTAGCTGACTACGTCACGAGTAAGATTTTTATCCAATGTGAGATACAATATGAAAAAAAGAAAGTGGGGTTCAGGTTATACTCACTTTCTTGATCTGTTTTGATTGCTTCAAACCGATCCATTTTAACATTTTGCTTCTTTGTTGGCAGCAGCTTCCTTGAACTGAAGGCAAAACTGAAAAGGTTTCTATTTCTTTTCCTTTTTCTCTGCCACCTCTTTCTAGTCCGATTGCTTAATGAAGTTTAATAGGTTTATTTTGTTTTTCACTATCATTTCTGAAGAAAGACTTTGCACCATCTCTGCCACTTCTGCGCTAGGAACTACGGTTTCAGAGACAGCCACTCTGCTTACAGCAAGATCACATGTTCTAACAGCATTATCTTGTGATTTGCAGATGTCATAGAAGCAATTATTTGTAGTAGCAAATACTCCACAAACATGACTTTTAACACTGTAGAGAGGATGCTTAAATGAAAAAGACATTTGATGAGGATATTAATTTTTAATATGACTTTTTTTTCAAGCCGTCTGAGTGACAAGACATTGGGTAGCTAAGGATATTTGATCAATTCAAGCATTTGGATTGTTTCCAGTCTTTTCAATATCTGCACTAAACTAATACTAAAATAAATAGACTGGAAAATTGGCCGGGGAAGGGGGGAACACCCTATTAAATTCTATTATATGTATCTTTATTTTTGAGGAATAATTACACCTTTTCTTATACTGCAATACTGTCTACCATTTTATTTGGATCTAAATCTACTGCAAGTGGAAAAAAAATATCCCAGTAAACCTGTCTATGTCTTACCAGGAAGTTTACCTAACACTTTAGAATAACTCACCTGTTGGCCAAACCTTTGTATGAATTTCTTCTGAACAAATCTTGTGGGTGGGTAAGCTGGTGTAGAAATGATTAACGAAAGAATCTGCAATAAAAGCCCTCTGAAATGCTGACTAACTGTTAAGTACATTGGAAAAGATACTGTTTGATAAAGCCTTTAAACTTTTACAAGTACCTTCCCACTCTATGTACAATAGCTGTTACAGAATAAAGCTCTGGATTTCATTGATAAAATTATTTCACAAAGGATTTTCTCATATAGCCTTCAGAACAACAACAAATCCATTATTTCTTTGTAACAGAAAAGCATGTATTTATCCCCTGATTCAGGGTATAAACAAGTGGGGAGGAAGCGTGGGACCTTGGGGGGGGACCCAAAATTTGAGAAGCAGAACATAGGATACCTTAGAGGATAGGAGAAGCTTCGGGAAACCTGAAGCAGGTGGCCTGGGCTGCACTAGACCCCCTCCCCCAGGGTTTCTACCACCCCTGAGGCACCTATACTCTGTTTAATGACCCCACTGGGGAGAGGAGGGATGGGGGTCATTAAGCAGAGTTTAAGGTGCCTCAGGGTCACATGGATACCTTGTTTAACAACCATCTTGACTTGCAACCATTAATGGGCAGACTCCATTTTGGCTGGATATCAAGGACTACAGGAGTCATCTAAAATGTATAGTGTAAGCATTGTAAAAGCTCTTTAAATCAGATTTTATTCTCAAATATATAAAGTGTTATCTTCATTGGCAAATAAATGTAGCTTGTATATATTCAGAAGTAAAGGCTTATAAAATGATACAAAGGCCATGAAAAAATGACCAGCTATAAGAACAGTGCGACCTATTACTATTCAAAGTAATAATTACAATATCTTTCTAATTACAGCGCTCTAATTTAAAACCTGTAAATATAGCAATATTATTTTAAACTTAAATTAGAAATTGTGTTTTAAACTTATTGACAAGATCATCTGCCCTGCAATAGAAGAAGTGTATTCACTACATGCATATTCAATATTTCTGTCCATGTAGTTTTGTTAAGAATCTTTCATTTAATCTTTTTCTTAAAATATTCAGTGATACCTGGACAGAAGGAAAAGTTAACATAGCTATGTGGGAACTAAGTTATATGGTGACTGAGGCATGAAATGGACCAACTTAAGATCAGATGGTGGTTATTATAAAATCTTTTTTATGGTTTATACTGCATACATGACCATGTCTACAAAATCTTAACCCTTTAGATCAAATTTGGCTTTTTAGGGGGGGAAAAGTGCAGTAATTATTAATGGCCTTTTTAAGGTAGGCAATTCACATCTCTGAAGCTTTCCTTTTCTTAGTAATCTTTTACTCCAGTGCATCATCGCCATTTTCACTCAAAAAGTTTGACACTTTCAATCTTTTGACCAACAAATTTACCCAAGATTGTTATACTGAATTCCCTAAATTCAACATCCTGATTTGCTGACTTTTTGATGAAAATTCAGTTTGGCAACTGGTTCATATTTATGACAGTTGCAGTGTCCCAGGGCCATGTGATCCCCTTTGGGATAAGCAAAGTCAATGGGGAAACCAGATTCACTTAACAAACAGCTTACTAAATTAACAACTGCAGTGATTCACTTAACAACTGTAGCAAGAAAGATGGTAAAATGGGGCAAAACTCAGCTAACAAATATTTTACTTAGCAACATAAATTTTGGGCTCAATTGTGGTCATAAGTCAAGGATTACCTGTTTGTTGACAAAATTCCAGTCTCTTCCTGGTTTTCATTGCAGGTATGGGTAGAATATCTAAATAGGAAGATGGAGTCCATACAAAGATTCCATCTTTTTGTTCTCAGAGGCAAGCCTACCATTGTGCTTAATACATTATGAGGACCCAGATTGTTGGGGGCAATAGGCTGACTTGTAAACTGCTTAGTGAGGGCCGTAAAAAGCATTGTGAAGCGATATATAAGTCTAAGTGCTATTGCTATTGTTACCTGGTAAACATATTTGTGATGTTTTTATACTTCTCCTTTTAGTGAGTCTGATTTTTGTCAGAAGTTGTGTTTCCATTAGCAAACCTCAAGGTCAGCAGTATCATGTTTAGACTAGTGAGGAAGCTAGTTGAATAAATATGGCCGGGAGACGACATAACACATCAATATCTAATGCAGTTCTTCCATTACATCTTCTGTACCTTCCTATCTTTGTTTCTGAAAAACAAACGCAAGCACCTGCCCTCTCTTCTCTCACCTTCTATTGAAATGTATTCTGCAAACTATTCACAGCATGAAACTAGCTATAGAATAAAAACCCACATTGTTCATCTTGACTTTTTATGATCTGCAGGAATATATTGAAGGAACAGCAGTTGAACAACACAAATAAAAGATTCAGCAGGCTCTCCTGCAACGTTTCCCTATCCTCTTAACGACTGCATGTAGCAATGATTTTTTAAAAGACGGAGGAAATGATATTGAAAAAGAACCCTCTGAAGTTACTATTCACGTACATACTGTCCTCTAGGTGGAAACATGTAGGATCGTTCAAACCCAAATTATTACAATTAGAAGGGTAAACTTCACAAACACTGAAAGCACCTAGTTCTCCCATTCAACACAGAATCCCAAATGTG
The DNA here is from genome assembly GCA_003457575.1 of Thermophis baileyi. NCBI lineage: Eukaryota > Metazoa > Chordata > Lepidosauria > Squamata > Dipsadidae > Thermophis > Thermophis baileyi. The sequence goes on from QLTV01001495.1 coordinate 2,898,370, forward strand.
GCAATGTCAAAATAGCATTTCTCATAAGTCTTGAGTGTAGGAAGCAAGAATCAAACTGCTGTATTATTGATTCATTTGTATATATTGCTTTCCACCCAAGCAAATGCTTTGATGATCAACGCTTTCAGGCATCACACTCAACTGAAGCACATGCTGGGAGATGGGGGCAAATCACATGGATAGTTTTATATTGGTAAATGGGGGGTGGGTCATAAGGTGGCATTGCACATTCAGGAAGCTGCTGGTTAAACTCTGTTTAAAAGCAGATGGCTATAATCTAAATTTATACTTCTGGCTCACACTGTGGATTATTTGCTTATATAAATAGTGAAAAAACTCAATAGCATCAGGAGAATTTATTCTCACTCATGCCCATTCTAACTCTCTGCCAACTAAATGTGAAGAAACGACTTCCTGCTGCTTCAAATTAATAGTTTAAGAAACTGAAGTATTTTAATCTTCCTTTTTAAAAAAAAGACCATTATTCTATAGCTCATTCTAATGACATTTAATGGATTCCAGAAATGGATCCCAATACCCCTTCTTAATATAGAAATAGAAGAGAAATTTGATTATAATAAGACTGAATGAACAGATTGCAATTATCTGTACAGTTTTGCACTTCTCTAAATTTCACAATGCAGGGACTTGATAAAATAGTATATGTTAGGAAACTATTATATTAATCATGACAATTTGTTTGTTTATTTGTATGCCACCTATCTCTCAATAACTTAATGACTCACAACAATCAAACAAATAATTTATAATAAAATCAATAAAAAATAAAGATAAATTAAAACATACATATTAGGGATGTTATTAGGGAAGAATTAGAGAAGAATGTATTGAAAAGAGGGCCAATTTCATATGGTTATGTGTGCTTTAACATGCACACATTAAAAACATTCAGGATTTTAAATACAGGGAGTCCCCAACTTACAACAGTTCATTTAGTGACCATTCAAAATTACAACGGCACTGAAAAAAGTGACTTATGACCGTTTTTCACACTCATGAAAGTGTGAAAGCATCCCCATGGTTATGTGATCAAAATTCAGATGTTTGGCAACTGGTTCATACTTATGACCGTTGCTGTGTCCCAAGGTCATGTGATCACCTTTTGCAACCTTCTGACAAGCAAAGTCAATGGGGAAGCCAGATTCACTTAACAACCATGTTAGTATTTTAACAATTGTGGTGATTCATTTAACAACTATGGCAAGAAAGGTCGTAAAATGGGGCAAAACTCATTTAACAACAGAAATTTCCTCACTTAACAACAGAAATTTCGGGCTCAATTGTGGTTGTAAGTCGAGGACTATCTCTAGACAATTAAAAAGAAATAAGAAACTGTTGTAAAACTAAGACAAAGTGAAAAGGCTAACTAACTGTAATAGAAAGCAAAATCATCCATTCCTATTTGATACGTTATAGCCTACCCTACACAGAGGGAATGGTGTACCCTAGAATTTTATTTACAAAACTACTATGATGATCTTAGACTATGAAAAGTAGGCTGGAAAAAGCATGGAGTTGAATAGTTTGACAATGGTAAATGGAAGTGTTAACAGCATGCCAGCTACAGTGTTGTAAGTATTATTGTGTGGTTATGACTGATCATTATTTAAATTTACAAGTTTCTCATTGCATTCACTAACCCTTAGCTTTTGCAGAGGGGTACCAAGGAAAGTAGCCATATAGAGGATACATAGGGTGATGAGTATGTATCATGTTTTGCTATATGTAGGTACATGTACTGGTGCCAATGTACAATTTAAATGTCACCACAGCAGGGAATGCAAAGGAACACTAAGGAAATAATTGTACTAAAAATTATATTACTGCAAAAGTGGAAACGTACTAGAATAAATGAAGCTGGTGAGGCAGGAGCAAACAATTTCCATGCTAATGAGGACTGTTATAACGGTCAAGCTTCCGATTTAGAAAGGCAGGAGAAAAAAGTCTAGAATTTAAACCATGGAGCACAAACTTGGATAAGATTTTTATTTTTATATGTTGCAGTGGGCAAAGGCAGCGACTTGTTCCTGGTTCCTTCATTCTTGTTCCTGGTAAAGGAGCTAATCTTGCTATACTGTCTCTGGGAGCCTTCTGCCAGTAAGACAATTCCTGAACGAAGGGTTAAGAATCTGGAAAGTCAGGATTTAGTTGTATCAGTATGTTGCGTGGCAACTGAGGTGTTGATTGAGGAAGAATAAATGGAAAATCACAGAGGCCAAATTTACTCTTGTTGCAGCATTCTGAATGAGGGAAGTCTCCCCTGTTGTGCTGAAAATGGATAGCAGCAAAGTGATAGGAATAAATCAATTGTTTTACTTATCGTATCTGAAATATGCACAAATCAAGACAACAGTCTTTGGCTGTGACAATAGCAATCCACAGTGGGGGTGAAAACAGGTAAGACTATGGTCTAAACCAGCGGTTCTCAACCTGTGGGTCGCGACTCCTTTGGGGATCGAACGACCATTTTACAGGGGTCGCCGCGCGTGTTAGCCCGCCATCTTGGTGCCACCGTCACTGCAGGGGTGAAATGCTCCCGGTTCAGCCGTGCCTGCGGGTCGCCGGATAGCCGGGAGCGACAGAAGCGGGAGACTTTGCCCACCCGCCCGGACGCCGCCATTTGGGTTCTTTTACCCTCTGTGCATGCGCAGAATGCTTTGCGCATGTGCAGAGGGTAAAAGAACCCAAATGGTGTCGTCCGGGCGGGTGGGCAAAGTCTCCCGCTTCCGTGGCTACCGGCTGTCCGGCGACCCGCAGGCACGGCCAAACTGGGAGCATTTCCAAGATGGCGGGCTAGCGCGCGCGGCGACCCCTGTGAAAAGGTCGTTCGACCCACAAAGGGGTCGCGACCCACAGGTTGAGAACCGGGGGTCACGGGGGGGTCGCTGCATTAGAAAGGTTGAGAACCACTGGTCTAAATTCTGCCCTTTTGTGTGTGTATTGATCTTGCACGCACATAAAAAGGTTTTAACCTTGCTGCTCTTACTTGTTTTGACCTCCTCTGTGAACGCCACTGGCAGTTGCTTTTCTAAAACGTTGACTACTTCTTAAATGGAAGCATTGTGCAACCAACGTAATTAATGACTTTACTTATATCTAATCATAAAAACAAAATAGATAGAAAAATGGTCTCAAAATAAATAAAGACAAGAAGCTTTCAGACTGTACATGATCCATGTATTTGCTGAGCCTATTGACTACAAAAGATAATACCATTCACACTTTATTTGGGAAAGAAACCAATTATACTGGCATATATCTATAAGGCAGATATTATTTGTTTAATTTAGAAATACTATATAAATTACTCATTTAAGATTTATTCCTGTAACTCAGACTGGTTCTCCAAATAGAGAACATGACTTAGCATTATCATCAATGCCATTTACAAATATCCCCCACACAGAATATTTATTCAGGCAATAAAGCTTTATATCTTTGCTCCTTTTGAAAGTAACATCAAGCCAGATATCAAATGAAAATTTAATCTGAAACACATGAAATTTTAGTTGTGGAGTGGAGAGAAAAAAAACTACAGCAAAAAATTATAGCAAAGAAAATTCTTGCCTTCTAGTTCATCCAAACAATGTCTTCATCACTCTACAATGCAATTTGGATTTTATACTCTGGGCCCCATATTTTAAAATGTGCACCAGTTTTCACAACTGATAGCCTGTCCCCTTGAAGATTAGCTTCAAAAGGCTTGTAGTCCATCTGTACCAAGCTCTGCTCCTGGAGCTGAGTAGCCCAAATTCTTTGTCAACCTCCCCGCCCAATGCCCTCCAATTTTCTCTGGAAAGCTTTGTGTCACTGTGCTTGCAGCAAATATGAATACACACACACAAACAAAAACACGCACACAAAACTGTGCTGTGTCTTCTGAGATCTGCTTTCTGAAAATGCAAATGAGGCTACCATAGCACAAATCTTCAGCATGCATAGCATCTGCAGCCCAACAGTCATACCTTTAAAAACAAACAAAGATAGCAAACTGTTCAAGGGGACAACTGGCAGCTTCACTGAAACAAACAAAAACCAAAACATTGTGGTTTTGCCGTGACTTCTCCGAAGTCAAGCTGGCCCTCCTAATTTGCCAATGACTCTCTGTTCTTTTTCTGCCATCCTTCCTGTCTTTGTTCAGAAGCAGTATGTGTTCCATAAGACATGGAACACATGGGACAGCAGTATGTGTTCCAATAAAACGTGAAAGACACTTGAGCATCTTTCCTTATGAAGGTCAGCATACACATCACACAGAATCTTGGTGATTCTCTTAAAGGTATTATTTTAAAAACACTTGCCACCTCCACAAATAAAAAATTACCCAGGGTTTCAATATATGCATAACTGACTTTTCCTGTATGCCTATGGTTGCAGAAAGTGGAGTAGACAGCCACTTAGAAATATACATTATATGTGACAATTGGCATATGACACATTCTATAGTTTTATTTCTCAGCTATTGTTACTAACATCGCAGGGCACATAATTCTACGAAGAAATGCCACTTAATTTTTGTTTCTCACCTGTTGTTCTGTATTTTAGAGGTGTCAGATTTTCAAGAATAAATCCTACCTTGTCACTGTCTACTGTATTCTGAGAAGTCCTGGATGCAATTGAAATCGTGTCAGGCTGACTACTCCCATCTCCTTGGCTGTCGGCATCTTCTCCTCCCTCTCTGCAGAGGAAAAAACAAGAAGAAATTTCTTGAATGAATTTGAAAAGTGTTCAGGCACAGTGTGAAGAAGAAGTTCAGCTGATCACACATGTGTTACAACTTAGTCTGTAATTTAGAATGCGGATGTCATCCCTACAGTGAGGTTAGTGCATAATAACCACTTTTGCTCTTTAAAACTGACTATTCCAGGTTTATATACTGACAGCAACATATCTCAAAATAGCTCCATAATGAATGTGGCAGGCCAATGACCTGTTCTGCTTGGATTTCTCACTTAACCAAACCCAGCCATCTAAATTATAGTCTAGCTGTTTTGCAAAACTGATGTCAATTCCTCAGTTCTCACATGTTCTGTGGTTTAAATGATGAAGCTATCAAACTTTGAAAAATATAAAATATGAACAAACTAATTTATTCTCCTTTTAAAATATTTCTGATAATTTGAAACACTATGGAGTATTTTCCACCCTTCATTCCAATTTCTGTTTTTAGGATGCTACTGCAAGGAACTTCAATGCTAGAACCTCTTTAAAAAAAATTGGAGGACATGAATCTTGTAAAGTATGTTATCAAAAATCTAATCAATACAGACTATTAATACAACGACTTTTAGGGAAGGTTAACATCTCCTCATGTGTAAGTACTCATGGGCCATTGCTTTAACATCATTTTAATCCTACCAAAATAAAGTACATATGGTAATCTGGATCCAGATAGATAGATAGATAGATAGATAGATAGATAGATAGATAGATAGATAGATAGTAGACAGACAGACAGAGACACACAGATAGATCTTACTAAATATTATCTCACTAAACATATTTTTATAAGCTAAAATCTATTTTCACCTATTATATTCCCCAAGCACTACTCAGGAAGTCCAAGCTTGTTCTACAAAGTGCAAGATGCTAACTCTTATAGAGGAAGTTTATGAATTCAACAGAATAAATACAATTTATATACAATCAATCTACAGAAACATACTGGTGTAGTTTACATTAGCACTAAGCTATTATCTGATTTGGTTTTTTTTTTTTGTGCGTGTGGCATATGTGGATCTATTTATATTGTTATTCAACAAACTATGGTTTAAATCCAGACTGAATTTATAGTGCAGAACAAGACTTTCTCTGGCAAAACAATTGTTTTATATAGAACATTCACAGGACGATTAAGATTACCTCTTACTGTTGTTCCTTTGCTTCGCTGGAGTTTTGGGAAGCTGGATTGGCTCTTTCAAAGCTCCTTTTAAATGTATCATCCTTTCTTGTATCACTTCTCGAATATTTTTAATCCATTCTTGTTTAGTTTCAATACTGGTTGCCTAAACATTTGAACAGAAAAGGCAGAAGATAGAATTACAGTATTTCTCAAGTAGGGCCCCGTATTTTGCTTCTTTTCAAAAGTTGCTTTCATTCATTTGCCTACATAACAGAACAGTTTTCCTGATAAGACAGCAAAAGTTCATGTGCTAAAAGTACATTGCTAGTAAAAGGCAGATAAAGATAAAATAATATATGTATTGTGTGTGTGATGTATAATATGACACAACCCAACCCAACCCAATGCAGTATACACACACCCATATGTAATATGTATAATATGCTTACAGAGGGGAAATTGTTCTTGTATTGCTAGTTTCTCAAACAAAGCCTCTAAAATGATGGAGCTTTGTAAAATGACCCTAACCTAAAAAAACCCAACCCATTAGCACTAAGAAAGCTATTTGTCATATGATAGTTTTTAAAGAAATAAATAATTATAAAGAACATTTCCATCAAGTAACTTCTGCTACGATCAGTAAAAAGTAAATAGTGTTGTTTGCTTCACACTGTGTTAAAACTGCAGATCATTTCATTCTAATCTAATAAGCTTAGGATAATTTCCTTCCAAGATATATATGACTATATACATTATAATGTTACATGTTTTAATGAGGTCTTCCCCTAGTGATAGTTTTAAAAAACTATTGTTTAAAAATAGTTTTAAAACTATTGTTGAAAACTGCTAGGGCAAATTGCACAAAAATGGGAACATGGTGAAAAAACATAGCTTACGTATAAAACCATGGCATATCTTGACCTGAGTATATAGCCATAATCATATACTGGCTTACAGCCAGTTAAACTAAATTCAAACAAAGAGAAGAACTAGAATAAGATTAAGAATGAAATCTGAATCCTTGATGAAGATAGCCTTGGAAGTGGGAGCAAATTAGCAGCTGAAGGCTACTTCCTAATATATGGTGTATATATTGTTATATGTAGGCTCTGGTGCCTGATATATAGAATGTTTGTTGCAGATTGAACAAATGCATTCTATGGTTTACCCAATGAGTTTCATCTAGTGTGTACGTGGTAACTAAAAAAGATTGACTAATTGTTAGGGTTCCAAATAGCATCTAAAACTAAATCAGAGTCCAATGCCAAGTATTGCTCAAAGTTCCAATTTATTAGTAGAGCCATGTTGGCACATTTGTGAGAAACCCGAATCTGACGCTACGAGGGTTTCTCCACCCAGTTGAAAGATCAAGCCCCTTGTCCCCACACCCACACGTTAGCCAGTCGTCTTCTGCCAGCGTGTCAGTTACTCCCATCAGCTTCCGGGCAGATGCTGGACAAAGGATAACCTTGAGAATCTAAAGGAATTTGTTATGGCTACAGGTCTACATCCCTCATGCAACAGCCCCTCCCAAATTCCCACAGCAAGAAACCATTCTCAAGCGTGAAGTGTGGCAGGCCAAAGTCTCTAATAAAATATGGCTTCGGCCTGACACTAATGGCATTCAAATAGCATTATGTAGTATAGACTAGAATCCCTGATGTATGAAGTGAAGCTCGCATTGCTTATGAATGTATGGCATGTGTGTGTAAACCACCTCACCTTCTATATCTACTATATACACTTGTCCCACAGTTTCATATGCTGAGTAGCAAGATCTGAAATGGGTTTCTGTAAAAGTTCAATTGAATGGGAAAAGGACCCAGGTTGTGACGGATGTTTCTACTGAAGAAAATAATATAAAGCATTGGAGATAGAGGAAAATAATTTTGTAGACTTACTTTTAACACTGTTTTGTTATCCGAAGAGGGAGTCCGTCCAGACCACAAGGCAAACTTGCATGGATCTCCTTCCACATGTTCTGTTACACCCAGTTCTGAGGTCTGTAAGGGAAAAAGAGATGGCTGAAACTGATATGTTCATGAATTTTTGAAGGATGCTCAGAGTGAGTTCACCTATAATAGCCAAGTACCTTTTTATACTACAAATTTAATAATAAAGACATTTTTTTAGCCTTTTCATGTCTCCATTAACCATTCCTACTTTAGTAGAGTACAATAAAATGAATTAATGTGTGAAAATTTGATTTATCTTCTACACCCTCTTCTGAAGCCCATAAAAATCCTTGCAGACTTACCAGTAATTTGTTCTTGTAAACATATTTAGTATGTCCTGTAGAATCTTTTATCTCTTTGCTGAAAACTAGAGAGATTTCAAAGAGAAATAAATGTCTCTCACGACCCTTCCGGATGAGAGATTTGGGATCCCATACTTGGAATGAATCCTGAAGAATCAGTTCTCCCTGAACATCCAAATTTTCATCAAATCCTGTGAGAAATACAAACAAAAATGAAAAAAACAAACATTGTAACATTGGTTTCAAAAGCCCGCACTCAATCCATGGCTAGGTAGTACTGAGCTCGATGGAAGAATGGTCTGTCTCAGTATATCAGAGGACCTACTTGGAATGTGCATCCAGATGACACTCGGAATTATGGTGAAGGAATAACAGCTCTTTAACATTTGGATGTAAATTCAAATGTAAATAAAAAAGAATTAAAGGTCGACTTCCTGTTTCTCTTTCACCAATATTGGAAGCTGGACCGCGAGCTCCGCGGCCGACTCCGAACACTCTGCGTCCGAGGGTCCCGGATTGGGACCTAAGCCGCCCCGTAGCGGGGGCAAAGCGAAGGGGGATGCCAGGGAGGTAGAGGGGAGCCGCATCTCCCCTCCCTGAACTGGAAAGCCCCTAGCCAACGACGTGGAGCAGTGGCAGCAAACATGGCTGCCACAAAGCCGAAAGAAGACCAGAAACACTACGACTGAGCAGGAGGGAAAAGTGAGTGGTTTGCGATCTGGGCTAAAAAGGAGTGTTGCTATTTAAGAATAACCCCAAAAATACGAAGGGGAAAAAATATGGAAACTAAATGCTAGCAGCGGGACAAGCATATTAAAAACTTGAAGAAAGCATTTGGGAACTTGGAAAAAAAAAAGACTTGCTGGAAGTTTTAAAAGAAGATGTGGTTCTGGAAAGATACTTTGTTTTAAAGAAAAAATACTGATATCTGAATTGGAAGTTGTCTACCTTATTATAACTAAACTGATTATTATACACCTATTTACACATTGGATTTACAAAATAATGAAATTGAGAGCGCAGAATAATAAAGAGGAATAATACACTTGAAGCACGAGCGCCATTTTAAAGAAAGAAAGAAGGGTGTAACCCTCGGAACTTTCGTTTTTGCTGGACAAATAAAGCGGAATAAACTAAAAGAAGGAAAAGATGTGGCAAAGCTCCTGTTTTTTTTCTTTGAAATTTGGTTGGATTATAAAAATGATAAGTGGAAATAGAGATATGGAATGGATACATCAGGATATTAAAGACATTATAAATGAACAGCGTATGGGAATGAAAGAAATATTTGAAGATATGGAGTGCATAGAACTAAAACTGGAAAATATAATACAAAGAATAACAAGTGCAGATCAGTCAACTGAGGAAAATACGGAGGATCCTGGAAGAGTGGAAGAAGCAAAGGAACCGGGGGGAAAAACAACAAGAAAGAAAATACAACAAAGAGATGATGGAAGCATGGAGGGTGAAAAAGGGATTAGAACAGAAGGGGAAGATCTCAGATAGCATGGAAAAGATAAGGAAGAAAAAGAAAGCTAGAAAGGGAAAAGAAGATAAAGCTAGAAAAGATGAAAGCAAAATAAAACAAAGGGGGGAAAAAGAGGAGAGAAAGGAATAATCACATTTTTGAATATAAGGTAGGAATATAGAAGAGTTATAACGTAGAAAAAAAATTTGTATTAAATATATGTATGAATAGTTTGTAGAAATGAAATTATAAAATAACATAAGAAAATATGAAGATTGAAAATTAATAACTTTGAAACATGTTTTGTTTGGGATAAAAGAGATAAAAATTAGTTTTGAATGTTTGTCAGAAATGTGATAAAGTGATAGAATTAACTGTCATGAAGATAAAATTAGCTTGTATTGAAATGGAATGAATGGATATGGAAAAGAGGTAAAAGATTTTTGAATACCGTTTAGAAAAGAAGTGAAGTAAAATATATTAATATTAGAAATGTATACACACTAGAAATGTACAAGGTGGGAAAAGACCACATCTTTGATTGTTGGAAGGGAAAGAGAAGATTAGAAAAGAAAAAGGGGGAAAGAAAAGAGAGTTAAAATAGAGATAAATAAAAGGGGAAAAAGACTAAAAGATAGATATTAAGATGAAAAGAAATGTAAGAGATGTATTAAAAATGAAATGATAATGAATTGTAACTAATTAAGAAAAATATTGTTAAGATTATTGTATGGATGTATGAAACCCAGAAAGCAAACGCTCGCGACATGAGATGTAGAAAGACTAAAAATAAATAAAACTTATTGGGGGGGGGAAAAAGAATTAAAGGTCCAAAAATATATTATGCAATGAGGGAGAATGGAAATAGCAAATTGGTGTCCAAGGAGGATTCAGATACTCCTTAAAATGGACAAAGTTTAACAACTGGAGATGTGTAAGAGCACACTTAGGTATTTTCAAAAGAAGGCCCTAAGAAAGTGTAATGCAGTTCATGACATAAACATTCCTAATGCTTTTTGCAATTGGATGCAGGATTTTTTTGCAATTGGATGCGAGGTGCTCCAACACTGGAGGTTTTTAAGAAGAGATTGGACAACCATTTGTCTGAAATGGTATAGGGGTTCCTGCCTGAGCAGGGGGGTGGACTAGATTTCACTAGAAGACCTCCAAGGTCTCTTCCAAGGTCTGTTATTCTGTTATTCTTCATAGTTATTCATTATTAACTACTTCATAGTTATCAGTAAGACAGACAAATACACATCAGCCTTATATCTACAGCCTGTCCTATCCATGCCCGTTCTCTTCCATGGCAGATTAATATTTACTTACCTTCCAGCATGCTTACATGCATGGCATCATTGGCTTTCTTAGGGACACTGAGCATCACTTCCAAACCATCCTTGAGTTCTCCTTTTCCTTCTTCACAGCATGTTAAAAGCTCCTGGAAAAAAATGCATTAAAAAAAACAAACAAGTTTGTTTCTTTGTGATTGCAGCCAACCAAGTCATTTGCAGGATGCAAGTTAGTTTCTTCATAGCTATGGCAATTGTAAAATACTTGACTATCTTTATATATTTCAGGAACTGTGACAGCCAAGAGATGGCAAGTTCTCTTATTAAAGCAACTGCAACAGTTTCATAATTAAGGGGTTATTAAGTCTGAATGCCAAGTTGTGTGAAAAGGACAATGTAAAATAAAACTGTCTGATTCAACACCCCCATTTTATAGATTGTGTAGCAGAGTGTTATCTTCTCAGTTATCAGCTCCCCGATAACTGAGAAGATAAGGAATTAAATATTTCCATGGAAAAGGTACTTTGACATGATATACTTAAGGTATTGCTTAGCTAACCAGGATAAATGGTCTTTTACCCAAGCCTTCCCAAGAAGGTTGGGAAGAGGGATTATTCTAATCACCATGAAGGTCAGTATCAAGGATAAATTCTACATTACTAAAGTAAATAAAAGCCACAGTTGTTAAGTGAATCATTGCAGTTATTAAGTTACTAACACAGTTGTTAAGCGAATCTGGCAACCCCTTTGTCAGAGGGTTGCAAAAGATGATCACATGACCCAGGGACACTGCAACCATCATAAATATGAATCAGTTGCCAAGCATCCAAATTTTGATCACGTGATCACAGGGGTGCTGCAACAGTCATGTGAAAAATGGTCATAAGTCACTTTTCAGTGCCATGGTAACTTTGAACGATCACTAAACAAATGGTTGTAAGTCGAGGACTATCTAATGCCCATTCTTTTTTTCATTTTCATTAGCAACACTAATAGGTCTCCCTGAGTTCGAGGCAATTCCACCATTGCCACCAATTATTGCAGGGTGGATTTTTTTTGTTTTGTTGAGACACCAATAATCAGGTGGAATCAGACTCAATAGGCAAAAAGCATTTGAAATTTAGATGGTTAGATATTTGTATCTCCCTTCATTGGCTGGGGAGGGGGGGGGAGAGATTTTTATTTTACAAAAGGAAAGCTTACAAATTAGAAAAGGAATGATAAGTTAATAAATGTCTTCAACTAATTCAGAAATTAATCTTAATAAAACCATTTTCTGTTTTAACCATTTATTTTCTATGTGCTCTTTATTTGTACAATATTTTTTAATTTTATATATTAAATATATATTCTCATATCTTTCTATTCTATGCCTCAAATACATTTTTTTATTGCTAACATTTATATTTCTGTGATCTAAACCCCTGAACTGCCACTGTTTATACAGCTTTTTTTTGTTTAGAAATCAGTTTGTATTTCATCATTTTTAGTTTGTTTCCGTTATGTCAAAGTTATTTTTTCCTTCCTCTTTTCAGCTTCTTTGTTCTTGGCTTGGCTTCTTGACCTTTTTTCCTCTTTTGAATCTTGGCTCCAGCTGAGGAAAATGGCTTGAAGACTTTTTACCTGATACCTCTCTGAGAGAAGGAAATAAACTCATTTTTCTCTCTAGTTTTCTCAGCTGCTGCCTCCTTTCTTATTGCCTCTTTCTCAGTGGGGTTACCTAGTCTTTGGTTTTATTCATTACTTTGACTCCTGGGCTTTGGCTCCATTTCTTGAGCTTTGTGGCTGCAGAGTTCCCAAGCAAGGTGTAATATTCCGGCGTGCCTCTAGGGGGCCGCCGAAGCAGCCTGTCTGGTCGGCAGTGATTGGTTGTTAGGTTTGACAAGCCGCATATTTAAGCGGCTGTAAGAGTGGGTTTTGTTCTGTCAGAGTTCCTCATGTTAAGAGCTGTTGTTGTTATTAAACGTTATGTGTTAGCGCTAACGTGCCTCGCCTCAGTGAATGCTTCCGCCTCGGCTCGTCCTACAGAGCACTGGCGACGAAGGTGGGATGCCGCTGAGGCGAAATACGAACGGTCACTAGCGACGAGACGTCGCTCAACCATTTCCTTTAATTCTCCACCGCATTGAATACAACTCTGACAGTGCAGAAGAATGGCAACGCAACACACTTTCGCTCCCTTCAATCCCAACGGAGAAACGTGGGACTCTTATGTGGCCCGTTTCGAGTGCTTCCTGATTGCGAACGCCTACACTGAACTCTCCGGGGATCGTAAGCGCGCTTATTTTCTGGGATTCTGCGGGACCGAAATGTTTGAGACAGCTAGGGCTCTGTTTGCTCCCGAATCTATCCACTCTGTATCGTGGGAGGCAATGTTAACCAGATTGAAAGAACATTATGCTCCCCCACCTTCAAGGTGTGCTCGTAGATATGCCTTCTACCATAGAAATCAATTAGACGGAGAAACTGTAAATCAATATGTGGCGGCTTTGAGGAAGGCGGCCCTTTATTGTGAATTTCATAACTTGGAGGACTATCTTCTTGATCGATTAGTTTTCGGAGTCAGGGACAGCCGCCTCAAACGGCGCCTGCTGGCAATGCACGGCCTCACCTTCCCAGTGGCATTGGCCGAGGCTAGGGCGGCTGAGCTATCATCTCAATCTTTAGCTGAGATGGACGGGCCTCCTGCTCCTTCAGTTTCCTCAAGAACTAACGCGATAGACCCTTTACCTGAGGAAACGGGAACTATAGTTGACTCTGATGAGGAGGTCTGCGGCCTA
>QLTV01001495.1:2923181-2933563 GCA_003457575.1 Thermophis baileyi
TAGTTAGAAGTACAATATTACCAGAGAAGAAGCTACGCAAGATTAGGTTAACCACTTTTAATGCCTTCTTAGCAATGCTGTCGCAGTGGGCTCTGGCCCTTAGATCATTAGAGATGAGCACTCCAAGGTCCTTAACTGAGTGAGGATCGTCAACAAGGTCGTGATTATCTAGTTTGTATTTTGTGTTCTGATTATTTTTGCCAATGTGTAAGACTGAGCATTTGTTGATTGAGATTTGAAGTTGCCACTTGGTTGACCATTCTGATACATAGTCAAGGTCTTTTTGAAGGGTAGTAGTATTGTCGGTGGTGTTGAATAGTTTTACATCATCTGCAAAGAGGACGCAGTTGCTTTTTATATTGTCACAAATTGTTTGGGAAGTGTTTCAAACCGACACACTTCTGTCTCAAATTTGAAATAATCTGCTTGGGGCTTACAACGCTTCCCAAACAGTCAAAACAGCCCATTCTGAATAAGGAACGACTGCTTTAAATTCAAGATGGGGAATTTCAAATTTGAAATGTTTTGAACATCCTACAAAATCCTTTCTCCAATTTGGATGCCACGTATTCTCTCTCCTTCACTTACTCAGCTAGACAGTACAGTACAATACATCTACTGAACACGTAACACGCCAGTTTGATCACATCATTTCTATTTCTATTCCCCATAATTCCACTTATGTCGGGAGTCTGTCATAAGTACCTGTTGTGAACAAAGCTTTGTCAATCATTCACAGCAGTGCTGTCTGTCTGAATATTACATATTTTCATGAGAGAGAGTAAGATACGCCAGCCATTCCCTCTCTTAGAGACAGAACATGCTTTCTCCCTTTAAAACTAAGGGCAGAATTCAAGTTGGAACAAAGCTGCAGAAGGGTGGGAGTTTATCACCTTTTCCAAAGCCTCTGATTCAAGCTTGAAATCCCCCCCAAAAGGGGGAAAATCCATCTACATTGGATTCTTGATGTTTCTGTGGTGTTCTATAATGTTCTTTATTTCTCTATACAAATTACAGAATTGTATGTAATTCCATCATTTTTGCTTAGTGAAAATATGTCTGAAAAGAATATTCTTGGGGGTTATAGCATTTTATACTTTCGCCCTGTGATCTATAATATTCTTGCTGCATTTGAAACAGATAATTAACATTTTGTGAGCTGTCTGGAGCATTGTGTTGTTGGGCTGTTGTTTGTTTTGTTTTGTTTTGTTTTGTTTTGTTTTGTTTTGTTTTGTTTTGTTTTGTTTTGTTTTGTTTTGTTTTGTTTTGTTTTGTTTTGTTTTGTTTTGTTTTGTTCTTTTAATTTCTGTCCCATGATCAGAACAGCTCTGTGTTAGTCTCCCCCATTCCTTGAATGCTGACACTTTAATACTAATAGATACAAAGAGGTTTTAAAAACATTTATCATTTCTTGACCACTTTGATGAAAGATAAAAGTTTATCTAGCTTGTTTCTACATGGAGACCCCTTTTGGACTTCTTACTTAAGAAAGATAAAAATGAAAGTTTTAGGATTTGCTAATTAGATTTGTTATGATTATAGAAATATTGTGTATTTTTTAGAAAGGCAGTTTTTTAAAGGTTTGTTTACATTTAAAATAAATGGCTATTTTGCTATATAGTTTTAGTTTGCATTATTTAGTTTGTATAATTTATATGATTTTTTTGTTTTAATTTATAGTACAAGGTGACTTTATTATATATTTATACATTTACTAAAGAAAGTTGGAAGTTTCTTTTTGTTTTTATTTTCTTTCTTTTCTCTTGTCACTTCTTAACTTTTTCCCACGCCAATCCCTTCATTTGTTAATGATTTTTCATTAATTTGTATTTTATCTTCCTTTGAAATTTAATAAAGTTGGTTTAAAAAAATAAAAACATTTATCACTTCCTTTTTTCTATAAACTCGCATTACATTTCTTTTGTAAGAACAGACTATCTGCCAAGGTTGTAGGAAGGAGGGAGGAGGAATTATATGATCAGGAAGTTGCAATATGGACATGTCACATTTTGACATTTCAATTGTTCAGTACAGGCTGTGACAGCCATATTTCTTTCACCCCACCACACACACACACACACACACACACACACACACACACACACACCATGAGAGGGTGGATGTCAGGTGAGGTGCCCTTTCAAAAATAGGTGGTGGAAGCAAAAAACTACCAATTTACCACCATAAAGCAGAAGGAATGAACCAGGTTTTTCCCTTTTTCACTTAAGTCATATTTGCTATAATTGCCAACAATCTGTAATACTACCACTGAAATAAAAATTATTATTATTTTTCAAATCGTTGGTATACTGTATACAACAATTCATTACACCATATGCACTTTATATAAAACATTGTATTTATTCTTGCAAGACTCCATACCTCTAAACATTCATGCAGGTCCCTAACGTAGGCCTTCTCTGTCTGAAGCAATTCAGCCATGATGAACCTACAAGGAGAAATGATTTTGCATAAATATATAGAACAAGCACACAGACACAACACAATCTTTCAGTTTTGCCTGTCTCATAGTTGTGCTGATAAAATTTCTGAGAGAAGAATTATAAAGACCGCCTTAAGCCTTTCGTAGAAAAGATAAGCTGAGGTATAATATATAAATATATGAATAAAACACAAGAGAAGATGAAGATATATATGTGTCTGGAATGATGGATGCTAAATATTTCTGCAGTATAATTGCACTGATATTTTTTTCTCTTACTGAGAGTTCTCAGACTTTAATAGATTACTATTTTCTTTCAATGTTCAAACACTCTATTTAGAACATATTGGAGTATGAATACATTTGAATTTGTTGTGCAATATAGTTATCTTGACATTACTATGTAATTTACATAATGATTAATATTTCAGAATGTAAAATTTCTGGAATCCAGAAGAAATACCATTGTTGTTAATCTCACTGAAGTAATACATTTTGTGCTTTTAACTTGATAAATTGAAGGGAAAAAAAACATTTAGTTCCCGACCAATGAACATATAAAGAACAAAAGAGAATACGATTTCTAACATAATGTTCTGTCACACTGCATTTTGATCTAATGCCTTTTTTGCTTCCTTGTCAATAGCATCACTATTTTTTAAACCATTAAATGAATACAGGCTATGGAACAATACTCCTTCTGATCATGGGAAAATTGAAGATCAAACTGAACAAGAAACAATTTCTTGGCTAGTTACCAATGAATAATCCCTTAGAATACTGAGATTTCCTCAGTAACAAGCACAATAGCAATTGGTACATGCTTGTAAATATTTTATTGTTTCAAACAAAATCTGCAACAAAATATGCGTGTAACATGTCATTACCCAAAACAAAATAGATGTGCCCTTTTCTGAAATGCAATAACAACCACAAGCACCACTATAACAACAACATAATCATCATCATCTGGATTGGATTTATCCCAGACTTTCTGTATCCATATGATTACATGTTGTTCTTCTCCTATCTCTGTTCTGGCCATTTGCCAGAATAACATTCAGTACAACTGTACAGAACATGATATTCTAGCTGCCTCACATCTGGGTGAGCTTGCTGAGGAGAAGCGGTTGCTTTTTGCGAATTGATATATTACTGAGGCACCTGATTCTCACCACTTACTCTTTTTTTCTGGCTGACTTTCTCTTTTCTTCATTGGCTTCATGACTGGCATCACGTAGCCTTACTTCACGATCAGACAGACTTGCTGGAATGATGTCCAACTCCAGGTCTTTATTATCCTGAAAAATGCAGTGACACGGAGCTTTAATAAATCGTTATGCTTTGTGAATAAATAAATAAATGCAAAAATGTGCTCACAAAGTGAAAGAGATGAAAGGAAAACAATAGTACTGGAAGAAAATATTGCACAGTGCAAAAAGGCCAAATGCACCAATATGTTTATGAATAATTAGTTAAAGGCATATCAGATCTGACAAGTCGCAGATGATGAAAGATTCTGAGAAGCTTTTTCCTCCCACCGTGTGGGTCTTCTTAAAGACAATTGAAGTGATGAAAATAATATTTCCTCTTTGCTTAAACACATAAGGTCACTGATGGGGGAGTGGGGTGGGGACTGGGGTTTTTTCGTTTTTGTTTTGCTCTTCCAAAATATTGGTCCCAAGAGATGCAATTTGATCTTCTCAATGGTAGAAACAAGCATATCCTACCTATGTTTGTTAAAATGAGGTTCAAAGCATAGACTTGGTCATTCTCAATTCAGTGGCCTTATCTCAGTTAAAAACACTAAATACCTCTCTCTTTTTTAAAAAACAATTTCCACAACAGCTTTCTATCCCATATTCCTCTACCAGCTATTTCCTCCCCTCATGCTCAGAAGCAAATTTGGGGGGACTAAATGAAGCTCTAGAAAGGCAGGGGAAGCTTCTGGAAACAAGAATTATACATGCACACAAACAAACTGTTTTAATTAGTCTGTAAGTTAATTTTCATGGTAAAGCCACAAAAATTTTTCAAAGCTTTCTTTGGGAGAAAAACTCTTTTCAGTCATTTTTTTCCTCCCTTAAAGCTTATATATTTATGGGATTATTGCTTGCTGGGTACAGCAGAATTGCTGAATTGCATCCCACAGCAATTTAACCATTTCATTCCCTGGGAATCAAGTCAAGCATGTTATCTGCAGCTAGAAGCTTAGACTGAAAAGGCCTTAAACAACCTTCTGAAGGTCGCAACACTTCCCACATTTATGAGTGGACTATTACTTGGTCATCAGATAGTATTTATCTTTGGGAGCATTATAACTATCAACCAAATCACCTTAAATACTATCTATTCTATCTATCTATCTATTCTTGCAATGGAGCCAAATGTTGTCTTTCCAAATCTATTTTGGGGGATCTCCATGCTGCACCAAAGTAAAGCAGGACAGGGTGGATGGGAAAGAATCTCATATATCCCAAATCCAGGCATCTTTCTTAATAAAGATATGTCAGAAAAACATGCAACTTACAGTACCTCTGTATTGATCCCAAGAGCTTTTTCCAAAGTGTAGCGGTACTTCCCCATTCTCAGTGAAAAATCCCGATAGCACTTGTCAACTGTAGTAACCCATTTCCTAATTTCTGTGGCGTGTGTGTGTCCTTTCTCCACAAAGCTGTCGGCCAGCTGAATGAGAAGCTTCACTTTCTCCTTGGTTTGCTGTTTGAAAAGAGTTGTTCTTGGTTATCACATCTTTCACGGACATTCTGTTCCATTTTAATTCACAAAGTAACCATCTGGGCCTTGTATTTTCACAAATGCTGCTAATATGAAAATGTCCTTAAAATCTTGGGAGACAGAGTGTAGGTGGGATGCGGCTTTTTCCATCAAAAGGTTTTTAAATCTGCGTGTTCTGTGTCAGACATCAGGGCAAGAAAGTAAGAATAAAATAGATCTGGTGGGTTTAATTTCATAGACTTTGTTGGCATTAACAGAATCCACATGATTTTTGCCTAATTGCTCTGCCTATAATCACTTCCTGGCTGTTCCAAAAGGTCTTTCCAACCCAGAGGTGGGTTCCTCCCAGTTCGGACCGGATTGCCTGAACCGGTAGCGACCCACTGGTGACGTCACAGGTCCGGTTTGGTCCGTGCCGGTCTGTGGGCGCTGCCATCTTTTTTTTTGAATTTTTTTCTGAGTTTTTCTTCTTCTGCGCATGCACAGAAGCCGAGTTTCTGGCACTGCGCATGCGTCGCTATCTTGTTTTTGGCTTTTTTGGGGGGGATTTTTTTTCTGATTTTTCGTCACTGTGCATGCGCGTGTGTGTGAAGCGTGCGCGCGCCCACGCAGCGCACCCACGCGGCGCGGGAGGAAGCGAACTGGCAGCGAGGTAAGTTAGAACCCACCCCTGAGCATATCCCAATAGGCTGACATTGTATAGCNNNNAATGGGGGCCGCCATCTTTTTTTGATTTTTTTTTTGAATTTTTTTTTTATTTTTTGAATTTTTTTTTCTTCTGCGCATGCGCAGAAGCTGAGTTTCTGGCACTGAGCATGCATCTTTTTTTTTAAATTGAATTTTTTTTTTTGAAATTTTTTTTTCCTTCTGAGCATGCGCAGAAGCCGACTTCCGGCACTGTGCATGCGGTCACCATCTTTTTTCGGCTTTGTTTTTTTGGGGATTTTTTGTTACTGCACAGCGCAGGAGGGAGCGAATCGGCAGTGAGGTAAGTTGGAACCCACCCCTGGTTCCAACCCTCAAAAATGGTTTCCAGGAAAGAGGGGCGAGAGGATGCAATGGAAAAAAAATCAAATGTTTCATCTTGTGCCACTGGAAAGACTTTAAATTAGCATATAACTCTTAATGAATATATGATGCAGCAATGTCAGCTACTGTACATAGTAGTTAAAAAAACAAATTTATTTTCCAAAATAATTCTTTTCCATTGATATTCGTACCCACTCACTGGAATAACCTCTGTATAACTAAACAGTCTGATTCTGAGATAATCTTTTAAAAATAAGATGAAGAAAAAATAACAGCTCTGAGCAGCTTCTTATGTTTTCACTTATTTCTATTAAACACTGCTGAATGGGAAATCATGCCTGGAAATTGACAAATGAGCAGTCCTGCTCTTGCGTGGCAACAGGCAACATATAAAATAAATAACTGACATGAAAAACTTTCCCGAAATGACTTTAAGATTAAATTATTTTTAATAGAAATAAAAACAAGTTTGGTGTACTCTCTAAGCCTTAGAGCCTAAGGTATTGGATAAGACTGGGGAGATGCAGCCTCAAATTAACTTGCAGCCATGGAAATTCATCATATGACTTTTAGGCCAATCACTCCCTCTCAGCTCTAATAAAGTATCCACTGGATGCAACAGAGACTGGTTGGGAAACTGAAGCATGATTGCAAAAACAGCCAAAGTTGGAATGTAAAGAGATTCTGTCTTAAAGCAGTTACGTACAAGTACTCCTCGGCTTGCAACCATAACTGAGTCCAGAATTATGGTCATAAATCATGGTGGTCGCTCAGCAAATCATGTGTCCACACCTGATTTTACAACCTTTTCTGCTGTGGTGATTAAGCAAGCACCATGCTTGTTAAACAAATGTGTTAGACCCAATGGGTGCTTTTGCCAGAACCAGAAGTCAATGGCAGAAACAGAGTAACAAGGGACCTTGGAGGTCATCTAGTCCAACCCCCTGCTCACGCAGGAGACCTATACTAGGGATTCGAACCACCGAACTGCCAACCTTTCTGATTGACAAGCTCAGTGTCTTAGCCACTAAGCCACCTAGTCAAAAATATTGAAAATCACGAACAGCCATACATTCTCATGGCCAGGTGCCAAGCACCCAAAATGTGATCATGTGACCATGGGTCATTAATACCTTTTGGGAGGGGGGGTCCATCATAACATCAAACAATCATTAAAAGAATGATTGTTAAGTGAAGACTAGCCATATACTGTATTGCTATAAAGTACTATAAAATTAGCTCTACTATCATTTGTTTATTTGTTCATACTTATATTCCACCTCTTCTCTTAGTACTCAAGGTGAGGATTTTATCTCCATTACAACAAAACTGAAATAGGCTGGGATGAGAGAGTATGATAGGCCAAACTTCTAAAGATAGGCCAAACTTCTATGACTAAGGATGGACTTGAACCTACATCTGTAGTCCAACACACTAAGTACAACACATTTAAATCTCATTTCTCTTAAGGAACCTTAAAACTGTTTTCCTAAAACAAATATACATATATACATTGCAGTATGGTGTTTAGATATTAAAAGCATACCATTAAGAACTTCACTGGGTTAGATTACAGAGGTGTTTAGATATCAGTCCAATTGTCTAAAATAATGTGAATTGTGTCTGAATTATGAGAACTATAAAATATTTATATTTATGAATAGTATAATATTAAATCTTTGGATTTTTCCCCCTTTTGTTTGATTGTATCTGATTCTCAGAGATGACGTGGACAAGTCCCTACAGTTTTCTTAGCAAGGTTTGCCATTGCCTCCTTCCAGATGAATTCTTGTCAAAGGCAAGACTCGAACTCATGGTCTCCCGGCTTCTAATTTGACACCTTAGCCATTATATTAAACTGGGTTTCCTATCAGATAATATAAATCAAACTAATTCCATGAGTTATTTCACTTATAAATGAATATATCACGCTCTTTCAACTTACATAAGATTTGCATTGTCATAAACAGTAAAGGGCATTAAACTCATCTTTTCATATGCACAAATTCATGGTATGATTTATTATGCTGCTGAAGCAATCCCCCTCCCCCACATTGGACAGTTGTCTCAGCAGTGCCTTCCACAATCATATATTTATTGATTTCTTCATTATAAAACTTCATATTGTTTATAAATTATAAAGACAGTTCACCTTGGCAGGTACTTTGAATTCTCCATATTCTTTCAAAAGCTCGTGTGTTTCATCTGCTGATTCTCCAGTGGAAGTGTGAGTAGAGAGATAATATTCTCCAGTTTCCTGAATCCAATCCAAAGCCTACAGGTGGAGGAAAAATACATAAAAAACCAGACCCTTATGATACCCTTATAATAAAACACATTTTATTATATGGCCATGTATCCTGAACGGAGTATTATATTTCTCTGTTCCTAATGTTCAAAATATCTGAAAATACTAGCACAATTAAGGAGTAACATTCACATTAAATAAAAAAAGCAAGAAAATGTGTTGTGCTCTATATAGGATGCCATTATCTGCTCTAGACAATAGCTCAGGCAATTAATGTTAGACTGCTAATGGTAGAAAAATAATTTCAGCACCATGGCCAGTACAATAGACTACAGAAAAGGATTTTGGTTTTCTTTTAGGACCATGGAGAGCAACCTTACAGTAAAATTCTCCCTTCCACCAAAACACAGATTCATCCTAAAGGTTTTACCTTTAGAAAGCAGAAAAATGTCCCTGAAGTGTCCACCAGTGCTATTCATTACTTGCCTTTTGTTTTTCCTCAATAACTCACTGCACACTTTCCCCAGTAGCTCACTGAGGCTCCTTTTCCATTATTATGTCCTAGGTATGAAGGTCCATTTGGTTCTCCTGCCACAATACTGGAGTGAGTTGCCATTTTCATCCCCAGTGGACTGCCTTTAGTCTGAGCCCTCTTCTTTCATCATGAATTGCCCTAATGAGAGGGAACTCTCCTTATGGTAAAGCTCAAACTGTCACTCGGATGCCCCAAACCCTTCGAAATACAAGGTAATGTTCCATGAAAAGTTCTTGCTCACAAGAAGAATGCAAAGACCACTCCTCCAAGTCAAAGGGAAGCACATTTTACCCAGGCAGCATAGATAGAATAGAGGATCCTAGAAGGAGGTTCCAGAATGAGACCAATTCTACTGCTTCTAGGAACCGCTATTGCAGTCTTTTGGTGGCTCACTTCCAAACCGAAGGCTATGAAAGGCTCCATATACAGCTTTTTATAGAATGCAGACTGTATTATACTACAGTATGAACTGATTGTCTATTGCCTTGAATTATGCAAAGTCTTTCACTTCTTTTCACTTCTTCCTTTTTAGTGTTGTAAGCCCAATGGTGAAGTAGGTGGCAAATAAATTTAACAAATAAATAAATAAAGTCAAAATGGAATTCTGCAAACTTAAACAGAATGTATTTCTGACATGACTGTTGTGTTATTCAGTCTATGCTAGCTGCCTGCTAGCCTGTATGAGCGCTAAGAACAGGAGAGAACTGTGCAATTAACAAGGACCGAGAGTATACTAAGACATATGTTTTTCTGGATCATTTTGTGAAATTTCTTTTGTATGCCAATATATTATAATGTTTTCAAGCTGCAAATCAAAGATCAATGGGATATGTGTGGGGTAGGAAAGGCTATGCCAGATTTCTTACTGCACTGTACCATTTTTTAAAAATTTCTTCATGTGATGAAGCTAACAGAGCTTCAGCTATAAAATAAGGTGCAAAGATATCAGGTTCTCCCATGGAATGTAGATTATTAAATGAAAAGGATGGTTTTTGGTTCAGAATCTATTAGCTTTAATACTTACTTGAACTAATGGCCAATTGGGTTTAGTGTCTTTCTGTCTTGAACTTTTCCAGTGATTACAGTTAGCAAGGACTGGACATAGGACTTAAGTACAAAAAGTAAGCATCACAGATAAATTCTCTCCACAGCAGGGGTGAAATCCAGCAGGTTCTGACAAGTTCTGGAGAACTGGTAGCGGAAATTTTGAGTAGTTTGGAAAACCGGCAAATACCACCTCTGGCTGGCCCCAGAGTGGGGTGGGAATGGAGATTTTGAAATATCCTTCCCCCAGGAGTGGGGAGGGAATGGGGATTTTGTAGTATCCTTCCCCTGGAGTGGGGTGGGAATGGAGATTTTGCAGTATCCATCCCCTGCCACACCCACCAAGA
>QLTV01001495.1:2933724-2953860 GCA_003457575.1 Thermophis baileyi
CTCCCTCTGGCTGGTCCCAGAGTGGGGTGGGAATGGCGATTTTGCAGTATCCTTCCCCTGCCATCCTTCCCCTGCCATGCCCACCAAGCCACACCATGCCCACCAAGCCATGCCCACCGAGCCGGTAGTAAAAAAATTTGGATTTCACCACTGCTCCACAGGCAATCTATTAAGAGCTGTGGTGGCGTAGTGGTTAGAATGCAGTATTGCAGGCTATTTCTGCTGACTGCCGGCTGCCAGCAGTTCAGCAGTTTGATTCTCACCAGGCTCAAGGTTATAGCAATAGCACTTAGACTTATATACCGCTTCATAGTGCTTTACAGCCCTCTCTAAGCGGTTCACAGAGTCAGCATATTGCCCCCAACAATCTGGGTCCTCATTTTATCCACCTCGGAAGGATGGAAGGCTGAGTCAACCTTGAGCCGGTGAGATTTGAACCGCCGAACTGCAGCTAGCAGTCAGCTGAAGTAGCCTGCAGTGCTGCACTCTAACCACTGCGCCACCTCAGCTCTTAAGGTTGACTTAGCCTTCCATCCTTCTGAGGTCGGTAAAATGAGGACTCAGATTGACTCTATAAACTACTTAGAGAGGACTGTAAAGCACTGTGAAGCGGTATATACCATAAGTCTAAGTGCTATTGCTATTGCTAGTGCTACTAAACTGCCTCACATTCAGTGTGATCCCCAAACAATGAAGAGAAGTGCAGCGTTTTGTCAAGTTACCTGCTTTGCACTGCGCTCAAAGACTACATATTGCTGACACTGATCCAGTCGCCTTTTCTTCAAAGTCCAGAAGTGAAGAACACGATTTTCCCTCTGTAACAGCTCACTCAGAATGGCTATGGATGAAAAAAGAGAAGAGTTTCCTTAGCTGGTTTGGTAAGCACAGCCAGAAGTAAGTAATTATTGATTCCACCCTGTACTTTGTCCTAAGAATGTAAGTTCCCTAGAGTTAAGCACTTCAGATCAGACTTAAAAATAATAATAAAGCAAAGCAAGGACAGCCATTAACACAAACAGCTTAGTACGCTTTTGTGAACGTCAGTGAGCTCAAAACTCTCGTAAAAGCAGAATACTTTCTCCAGTGAAGAACACTTCAGTCTGGGCTTTTCAAAACTCAAAAACAAATTAAGAATACACACGCAGATCAAACAAATCTCAAGCGATGTAGACACTAAGAGTTTAGGCACCCAACTACTCTAGGTAACATAAAATACACTCCATGTCTTCTTAGCGTACCTTTACTTTAAATATTTCTACCATTCTTCATTAAATTTAGCAGTTCTATTAAATCATATTTCTCTGAGGATATTGCTTTGCAGGTACCTGTTGAAATACATCCAATGACATTGCAATTCCCTAAATTTCCACTAGAAGCAATCCTATTTCTTTAACTATATTATATCATTATTATTGTCATCATCATCAATTCAAATGTCATAATGCGATGAAAGGTTTAAATTCAAAGATTTTTTCAGCACATATCCATGAATAACATATTTAGTAGATTGTGACCTGTTCCTTCTTAAACATTTCAAAGTCCTCATATCTATTAATGATTATTAATAGAAAAAAATAAATAGAAATTTATATAAAAATTGAATAAATAAATATATTTCAAGAAGGTTATTTAATTCAAAATAGAAACATGATGGGTGCCCCAAATACATGTCTAATTTAAATTATAGGTACATGTTCCCATGTAATATTATAAAAGTCTTTCTTGCTATTTCCAATTTTTTTATTTTAATTATCTGTTTGAATATGAGTAATTGTTACTTTTCCCCCACAGCAAACGTGTACTGTACATTGCTAGTATTGCTGAAAATCTCAGCCAACGAAGAAATATTTAAGCGTGTTAGTTTTACATTTTCAACCTCTTAAATGTGAATAAATACACAAATGTTTGGAACACTCATTCCTAAACTACATAATGATTACTGTAGTAACATGATTTGCCCTTTATCTTTATAGCTTTAAAAGTAATCCCATCAGAAATGAAAAATATCTCTCTTTTTTTTGCATTTTTACTTTAGGGTTTAGAAACCCTACTGTGATGCATATGGAAACTTTTTGAAATGATAAACCATGTTCTGAAGACCGCTTTTTGGGTATCCCTAAGGTTTATGGCTAATAAAGCCTTTACCTAGAATCCTTGTAAAGAAGGGAATATTAGGTTTGTAAACCTTTTTAAGGATTACAGACTTAGTCCTCAAGGTCAGTCTAACAGAATGAATGGCAGACATTCGTATATTTTAAATACCTCTAGATGTAATAATCAGATAGGAGGTTGATTAGTTAGATTATTCCTAATCTATACAATAGAACCATTTCCCTGATTTCCAAGCTGCAAACAAAATAATTTGTAACTCCTTGGGACATCTGATTATATTTGGTTTGGTCTACAAAGATGGTAAGTGTTCTAAGGTAATCCATCCGAGGTGGCACAGTGGTTAGAGTGCAGCACTGCAGGCTACTTCAGCTGACTGCTAGCTGCAGTTCAGCGGTTCAAATCTCACCGGCTCAAGGTTGACTCAGCCTTCCATCCTTCCGAGGTGGGTAAAATGAGGACCCAGATTGTTGGGGGCAATATGCTGACTCTGTGAACCGCTTAGAGAGGGCTGTAAAGCACTGTAAAGCGGTATATAAGTCTAAGTGCTATAGTGCTATTGCTATCCTTACCCGGTTTGGTCTACAAAGATGGTAAGTGCATGCATTTCTGTTCTTAGGTAATCCATCCTTACCCGAGAAGAGTATAAACAGAAGCAGTGAGTGCATGGTATACAATATTTCTAAAAGCTAAGATGTGATTCCCTTAATGTGAAGCTCACTGACCTTTCACTTGCTGTTCAGGGCCCCTGGTATGGCTCACTACTCCTGGCATGCTGACATTGTTTCGATGAATGTACTTGAGAAACACTTCTGCATTCCTTCGTGCTAGTGTGCAGGCCTGTGGGCAACAAATAACACCCCCAAGACCCAGCACGACAGTTACAATTTTGACAAGCAAATTGGAAGAATAAAACATTAAGGAAACTTCTGAACTGTGACTTGAGCGTTATTTTCCCTTTTGACCTCTGTGGGTCAAAGAATGTTGATGTGCATGAGAAAACATGAGAGATCTTCAGACTGCGGTCAGACACAACCATCATTTGGGGGATGATATGAGGGAAAATATTACATAGAAACATTGACCGATTTCCAAGAAAAGTAACAGCACTAAAGTCCCAAGCAGGATGTTAATCTTGCTTTAACTCTAGAAGCTGCCAATCTATTTCTTCAGGAAGTTGGTCCTTCAAAGTTATACAATTATCTCATCTGTATGTTGTTACTTAAAAAAAAGAGCTATGAGTTCTTTCAAAACATACTTATAAGCATTATGTGGCATTAGGAAGGAAAGACAGTCATTTCCTCCATCAAGAATACATACAGTTTAAGACCTATTTAGACTAATAGTGGCATTTTAATGCAAATCAAAGGCAAAGGTCTTTCCCAGCCCTGACTTCCTATTGTACAAGGATTTGTACAATGTACAATGCACAAGCCACTGAGCTACTACTGTAGCTGGAGGTGGTCCGAGCTGGGGAAATGAGAATTTGGAGAGAGGGACACCTTGACAAAAGAAAAGGATCTGATTTAAATTATTTAACCTCTCAACATAAGTACATCTTTAAAAAAAGGAGAAGAAAAAAACTCAAGAGGTTTCAATTGCTTCTCTGCTCTGTAGCTTGATCTTACTTTCAAGGTAATTGTCATCTTAGCTTAATATTTATCAGAGAAGCAAACATCTCATTGTTACCTCTCCTCCCCCCTCCAAAAAAAAAAGAGAAAAAGCAATTTGTGGATATTTGCCCAAAGTTACCTTCTTTCATGTTTTCATGTTGGCCATTCTCTCTTTTTTTTTAATGTTGCAGGGCACACAAATATATTAGACTTCCGTTTTTGCAGAAATGTTATTATCTTAGAAACAGCCCTGATGATGCACCAAAAAGTCAGTGCATAACTATTCTATTTAGGCTAGTGGAATATTCATACGAGATAACATGACAGCAGCAAATTCATGTGAGATCATCTATTCCTTTTCAGAATAGAAAAAGTGCAAGCTAATTTTTTTTTTTTTAGTTCTACAGAACTAAAAGAATGAGAGGTTAAGGCCTGCAGTCTTTGAAATGGGTAATGTTACTGAAGAAGTTTATGTTTGTTTTATTAGGAGATTCTAAGCTTGAAGAAATCTTAACAACCCTGTATTTCATGGCCAGTCATGGTTCAGGCTATGCAGGCATGAAATCATTCTGGAGAAGAACATACATTAGGAATGCATGCACACGTTGTTCTCCTTTTATGGCTCTTATTATTAAATAAGATGAAAGATACCTCTGTCCTACAAAACACAGTAGATCAAAGATAGAACATAATTTATGTTCCTACAGACAGATTTCCATCCAAGTTAGTACCTAACTTACTCCTGCAGTCAGAACAAATGAAAACAAAAACAAACAGTTGCTAAAAACAGGGGAAATAGACTGGACCTTAAGAAAGGCTTCCTTCTGTTCCAGATGTTTGCTGATTAAGGGGATAACATGATCTATCTCAGAGGATGGTCCCAGCTTATCCCGACCTCCACACCAGTCTTCGTCTCTTCTATATTCTTGCTCCAAACTCTCCAGCACACTGCAAACCTTGGGCATAAGCGAGAATACAATTGTTTAGTTATCAAAGTTACCTTTAAAAGCAGAAATAATTTACCATGAAATCATGAACCTATCAGCTGACCAAAAATATAGGCCTGATTCACAGATGTTACAGGAAATTCATCATACAGGAAGTTGAGATGAGGCAGCCTTTCCCCCATTTGAACCTCTACAAATATATTAGACGGCATCATCCCCATCCACTATGGCCATTGATAATGGAACTTGTAATACTAAGCAACTGGAAAGTTGCTAGACCAGGGATGTCAAACTCAAGAGGTGCTTAAATCTGGCCCGTGGGGCTGGCCTGGAAATATCAAAGGACCGGCCTGTGGTGCCTCTGCGGCAGGGGTGGGTTCTAACTTACCTCGCTGCCGGTTCGCTTCCTCCCGCGTCGCGTGGGCGCATCTCGTGGGCGCACGAGAGGAACCCACCCCTGCTCTGCGGGCCAAAACAGGCTGAGGGGGGGAGGGGGCGTGCAGCCCCCACACAGCCTGTTTTCATCCTCCCCGGATTCCTACAGCACTCTAATGGCCAAAAACAGGCTGTGTGGAGGCCTCGCAAGGCCCCCACATGGCCCGTTTTTAGCCGGCAGAGTGCTGCAGGAGGCCGGCAAGGTAGAAAATGGGCCACGTAGGGGCCTTGCAAGGCCTTCATGCAGCCCCTTTTTGGTCGGGAGAGTGCTGCAGGAGGCCGGGGAGGCCAAAAATGAGGCATGGGCCTTGCGAGGCCTCCACACGCCCCATTTTTGCCATTGTAGAGAACTACAGTGCTGATCTGGCCCTTGAAGAAATTGACACCCCTGGTCAAGACTGAGATAAACTATGTAGGAACACAAACTATTAAAAAACGTCATATTAACAAGACTGTGTAATACTGTGTATATGCGTATATACATACACTGACATACTTGTCCAATTATTCTGTATTGCTTATATATTGTATTGTATATTGGTATTTTGTAACTATTAACTATGATGTTCTATGTCGAGCAATTGAACAGCATATTTAATACATAAGTTACAAAAAATAGTGTCATTTGATCTACCAAAGGTTTAAATTTTAACTATATGAAAAATGAAATGTGAAGCTCATTCCTTGGGAGTGCTTTAAAACAATTTTGCCACATTCATCATGTTCCCAATAGGTAACCTTTTAATTACACTAAGGTAATATAGAGAAGCCCTTTGTGCTCATTAGGGTTACCAAATATAAACTTCAGTGAACACTGTTGTTTATAGATGCCTAGAAAAACAAAGACTAAAACACTATGTGCAATTCATTCACTATGGCCGATCACTCTATGTTATTGAATAATCAGTAGCAATTCGAAATGGTAGCAATTACGTCTTTATCTAATGGTCATTTCACACAGTAGTGGAGCGACTGCAAACAAACTGAACACCACTGGTGTTGAGAATGAAGGAGGCCTTTGTTCCTCTCACCTGCTCTGAAGTTTTATAGAAAGCAACAGAGGCATTAACCAGTTTCAGCCGGTCCTCCATCTTTAGCATGAGCTGCTGCCAATGTAAGGCCACTTTTTCCGCACATTCTCGGATGGCATCAGCATCGTAATGGCCGGCCTGCAGTAACACCTCTGCCTTCTGCTGTACCTGGAGGGCACTCTGGTGCGTCTTCTGCAAGGAAGTGGCATGAAAGAGGGACTGTGTATGTGGGGAGGAAAGGGAGAGTTGTACAGATGTGCCAAGCAAATGGTATAAAGAGGTGAGGTTTGAGCATGAAAAGATGAGAGAATGAAACACTTTTTTAGAATGAGCATTCTGAAACAGTAAACATTCTGCATATTCACGCAAGGGCATTTACTGATATTACTGATCATTCTAGATTTACATCCCAATTTTGGGTAAAACAGCCCAAATGGCATTTAAGTAAAAGAGATGCTGACATTTAACTTGGTGTGTTTGCTGAACAATTCTTTTTGTTTTTGCATCATTATTATTAGCCTAAGATATGAAAACCCATACTCATTTTCAAAACAGATTTGAGTAATGTGTGCATTTTATTCTAAACACATTTTTTTTTTACTACAACGTGATCATCTCGAACAATTGAACCTCTGTTATTTGAGAAGCAATTTCGTAGCTTATGTAAAGCTTACACATGGAAAGAAGTCCTACCACTGCAATAATTGCTGGCGATTTAAAAAAAAAATGCTTAAAGACCATCAGTTGGTTTTATTTGCAACCCAGATAAACAGAAGGGTTTAAGAGGGAAAGATTAAAGGATTTGCAAAGAAAACGCCCAATATATCAGCTAGACTTTTTTCACTTTGTAGTAAGTAACATGCTGCGATATCAAACACCTGATCTTTAATATTTAATATTTAAACTGCTAGCCCTTTACTCTTGGCAGCATGAATAACCACATTTCATTGGGGGGGAGGGGCTCTTAGTTGGTATCAAGATTAAGCATCTCTGAAATAGACCAAGCTATACAAATAGGAAATAAATATCTTGTTCCAAAGACTGCCAAGATGTACTGAATGATAAAGAATTTCCTCAATGGATGGATAAACCTTCCCCTTCCTTTCAGGGCTTGCCAGCATGCCAACATTTATATATAAAAAAGTGACTACTTATTAAAATATTGGGTAAATGGATTTCTGGAAGTATACCAGGAAAATTCTGATTCTGAATCAAGAGACAGAGTACAGTTTCCATTTTCTGTTATTCTACTTAGGCAATTTTCAAAAGTGACCCTAAAAGCGATTGTGAATTTCCTATAACAAAATTAATCCCTAATTATCCACAACTTAATCCTTAAGCCAACACTTGGGGAAAATAATATTTACAGGAAGTAAAATCTGATGCAAATCCTAACTGTTATTCTTAAAATACATACGTACGCTAACTTTGTGATACAGTAACTCATCTGCTCATCTAACATATATTGTGTATCCTCAGTGGCTTAACAAATTAGAACTGAAATGATCGTCTTAGTTAGGCCAATCACTGTCTCCTGTCTGACCTATCTCATCTGATTCTTTTGGAGATAAAAAAAAGTTTGCTATCCATAGTCCCCTAAGCTTCTTGAAGGTGCAATGAGATAGATAAGAAATAAACGAATTGCAGCTGTTTCCAGAAAAGCTATTTTTCCCCCTAATACAATCTTGTAAAATACCATAAATTGAACTAGTCCCCTCATTTAAATAAGTGATAGAATAAACATTGGGACTTAGATATACTGAGGATCCTCAGAAAAATAGATACTACTGCAATACAATGAAGAAGATTAAGATCAAATGCAATCCTTTCTGTTTATTTACCTCCCTAGAGATAGTTTTTTCTGGTATTAATTTGTATATGGACTACTGTAACTTTTGCTATTTAGTAAACAATATTCATATGCATTTTTATACAGAAACCACATTTGTCTTGACTGCGTCAGATTACACATCTTGAGTGGAGCATGGCAATCAGGTATTTATTTATTTATTATTTTATCTGGGGCAGGAAGGTTAGTGGGGTGTAAAGATATTACTACTTCAAAACTTTTTGTGCTTAAAACAGCAACTGCCTCATACAGTAACCGTCTGCAGTTACAGTGGTGATGAAAAACTAACTTTGCGACCAGTCCTCACATTTATGACCTTCACAGGTCTGTAAAGCACAGAAAAGCTGAAGTAAAATCATAAGCACAGTTGTGGTTTCACTTAACAATTGCTTTGCTTAATGACTTAGTTTCCGGTTCCAACTGCAGTTGCTAAAAGAGAGCTCCTCCCATACACACATACAGGTTAATTTTAGTTAATAGGAAAGTTTAACTGTTAGTTGGAAGTTATTTCTTCTCCTACTCTCTGAACATCATTCAGATTATTTTTGCAGTTTGCATAAGAAAAGTCAATGTGCACAGTAAACATTACCTCTATGGCCAGCTGAAACTGCTCATGTTCTCTCTGGAGCTGCTCAGCCTCTGACAAGGAACTTGCATTGACAAGACTGGCATTGAGCATTGATTCTCCATTACGGATCCAGCCAAGGACCTAGCAGGAAAAACAGACATTTTGAGATAACATTTTTTTAACTTCATGAAATAGCTGGGGTTGGGTTGCACCGTGGATTGTAGTATCACCAGCATCCAGATGTCACACTAATCTACTTTACTAAGAATTCTTGAATCTGTATCTGGAACCACATTTTGAGGTAGATGAGGAAGGTGAGACAATATCCAGACAAATTGCAGGTGTGATGAAAATAACAAAGTTGATTTTTCTGGTTAGAGAAATCTTGCTCTTCAAGATTCAGGCCTTCAGGCCTTTTTTACCATTTTACCTTGCCCCGTGAGAGATTCTGTGCGTCGGATGATGCATTTTAGTTCTAATTAGATTTAGTTTGGGAAATTAATTATAATTAAATAAAAGGCATTGGTTTTGATGTAGACTAAGTATAACTAACTTACTCTGGATCTCCATGCGAGTCTATGACCATAATAAAAATTTGGTTTGATTTGATTACTCTGTATCTAATCCAATGAGACAAAATAACTTAGTGCCCTGTGTTACAAAGAAACAAAACCCATATATGAAATACTGGAAATAATGTACAAATAGTCCTTCATTAAATATCTATAATGTGTACATTACACAATTTTTACTGAGTATATTGGATCAAAAATAAATAGAAATATATGAGATATATGATTTACAGCTAGTTAAATTTACTTAACAAGCTCCTCAAATTGTATGTTATCTAAAAGAGACAAAGGCACCAGACTTGACAATGTTATGTAGTTTGTTTCATGCAACTTTTTTCCTGAAAAATATTTCCATTTTCCAGATACATTTGTCTGCAGCTCCTTGAAATATTTGACATGGTTATAAACAAGATATCATCAACTTTCTTTTTATTGTTTTCATGTTTGTAAAAATTTATTGTTTCACAAAATAAAATTCAACTATTATTTGATACTCATCCAAAATCCATCTGTAGATGAAGTAAGAGCAGGGAAATTAATTAATAGTTACATTTAACTATATAACTATTATTGCTACACAGTAATGCCTAACAAAGGCTCTTAGCCATCCTGAGACAATCTTATATTTTACATCTAGGTATCTTTTTTGCCACTTCATCTCTAAGAACTCCTCCAAAAAGTGTGGGGGAGGTTTCCTCTGGGATCCACAAGCAGCAAGAGTCTGCCCAAATATATTCCATCCAAGGCCTGCTCTTTCAAGCAGCAACTATAGCCTCAGTTGAACCAGGTGCTAAGACTTCAGAAACAATTACAAACTTCCTTTGAAATCCAACTGAGTATATAATGTCCCTGGGCCAGACCAAATAAGTCTGGTGGAATAAGACGACTAACAGCAGCCAGTTCAGCATGGATGGTTGGGCATGGCCAGGTGAGTGTGGCTGGGTCAGTGCAACTGGGTACACATGGCCGGATGGGCACAGAGGAATGGGCATGAATAGGTTGGAGCAGATAACTTGGCGCAGATGACTCAGTGCAGCCATGTGGGCATGGACAGGTCAGCATGGAACAAATCACCCCGGCCAACTGGTGTGGGGACAACTCAGCGTCCTACCTCGCCTCCCTGAACTGCCAGCAGCCAAGCACGTGTCTCCCAGAGCTTGCACTGGAGCCTGGCGGTGGTTCATCCGCCACCTCCCCGAGAACAACTTCCCTGTCACCCTCTTTTCCTCCTCTTTCTCCTCCTCCAGCCAGACAGGAGGCTGTGAAGAACTGGATGGGGAGGAACCGGCTCCTCTTCAACCTTAACAAGAGGGAGATTTTGGTCCACCTGGATCTCAAAAGCTGTCAGGTTTTATATCTTCCCCAAGGGAGACAAAACCTCGCCTTCTCCAAATCTTGCTGTCTACATACACATCAAGCCTCAATTTGAGCCTTCTGCCTCAAATTCACTAAGTAAACTTAAGTAACCCTTATAAGTATTTATACCCTGGAAATACTTACAAGTGTTCCAACTCTTGCAGTTATTTTGTCAATATCATAATAATTCTTTTCTTTCAATTCTTTAGCATAAAGAACTGTGAAAAATCAATCATTTATCTTGTGATATTCTAAAGATTTGCAGTGCCTTTTCTAACTTTAAATTTACTACCTTGGCATTGAAATTTATAGAGGAAAACAGAAAACTTTATTAAATGAGAATAGCGGGAAAACAATTTAGAATTTCCATTGTCCTGAAGCGCAACCATATGTCAGCATTCTAGAATGCTCCAGACTTTGTACTGCATCAGCAAAAGTTAAGTAGGGTTAGTGCCATGAACTGTTTGGTGGCAATCTACTTTTCCTTGGCTTATAAGAGCAAGAGTCACTTGGTAATAAATTTAAGACCATTTGTTGCCTCAACTGTTCCAAAGTGAAAGTAAAGTACACTTGGCTCTCTACTGAAAATGAATAGCAAGCCAAAATCAATACAGATTCCAATTTTACTAAATGATGTTACTTATGACTCATTCTTCAGAAAGCCAAATTTAGCCAATACCTACCACAGTATGACAGGGCCATGATATATTTAAATTCAGCTGCTTCCAAGGAAAGCTATTGCTGCAATAATTCACAAGTTAATAAGCCATTGACTTTTAACATATAGATCTGAACAAATAAGATCTTGCCACAGACTTCCTGAAAAGTATCTGAATGAAGAAGGCTCATAAATACTTTTAAAGAAATTAATGAATTACAGGTTGTCAGCCTTCCCAGGTAGACCAGAAAGGAAACAGACCAGGTGAGCTAATTCTACTTTATTGTAAGGCTCCATTAAGAGAATCTTGCAACTTTGAAAGTACAAATCTTCCACTATCTCTTTTTAGAGTCTGCTAAAATAGGGAGAGATCCTTTCTAAGTTTCTTTCTCTGTCTGTTATGGAGGCTCCCCCTTCCTCTGCCTTTTATCTGATCATTCTAGGCATTCCCATGTACCATTATACAGGTACTCTCTTGAAGTAGGTTTAAATGTTCACTTCTAAACCAATGCTACTTACTCTGCTCTTTAGGCTATTGGTATGATATAATTAAAATTAATATTAAAATATAATATTCATTGAGCAACTATTACATAGATAACCTTTAAAAATGAGAAGAACATTAGAGATAAAACATGTTAGAAAGGGCGCATTCCTAAATGGATGTAAAAACGAATTTGGAACATGTAAAAAGGGACCTTTAAAAATTAGTTGTAAATTCAAGGAAGAATGACGTATTTCCATAAGAACTGTATAATAACTGAAATCATAAACATTAATTCCTTGAATATGATGTTGAACACTGGAATCTTCAGTTGGTTCACATTATTTTTAGCAGGGATCATATATTGATCATATCATATCCCCATATATCATAATCCAAAACAATATCAGTGGTGCTGATTTATTTTTGGGAGCATAAGTATTTCTTTCCTTTTGATTCCATCTTTATTTTTGCTTCCCGTGAGTTAATTTTTAAATCATGATATGCTATGGCAGATTCTGAAGCTATCTGCCAACAATGGCAGACAAAAAAGACAATTCGATCGTACAAATATTTTCAATACTGACTATTCTGAGCTCTGGATAAATGAGGGATTTGTCACAAGCTTTAAAATGTAAGAAACAAAGGATGTTCTTATAGTTTCCAACTTTCTATCTTCACATGATAGCTTGAAGCTCATTTTTAACAGCAAGGAACTCATTTTTAGAGTCCGCACACTGTATTCCACTATTTATAGACCTTGAGGGTGTAATCATACTCTTACATTGATGAAAGTGGTTGAATAGAATTGTAAAGCAGATAGATTGCTGAGCTGCAGCAGCTAAATGTAAATTGAGCAAATGGTAAAGCAATCAAGGTCCTTTTACTTCCATATTTTGAATATATTCCAGACCAATAAACTTGATACCTCAAATTTGCCACTCTCCTGGCCTAAACAAACAGTCAATGGAATCATATACACAACCATTTTTCTTGTTAATTTATATTTCATGTTCTTGCCTCAACATGAAATATTCATCTCACAAGATGTTTTTTTAAAATGAGTAGAATTATTGTCCCATGGGTCAACAATAATGCATGAATCAAACCATAGATATTGTTACATCAGTGTTTCTTTGCTTTATGCTTCATGCAAATCAAATACACTTTTTCTGTACCATTAAAAAACATTATGATTTCTTGCACAGTCTTTTATCAGTAGTGAAATGTTCCAGACTTGTATATGTTTGAATACAAGTAGTATTAACATTTACACGAACACTTCCCCCCCACATAAAAACACCTCCCCAAACATTTTTATCAATTCTTGGTCCAAATCAACAGCTTTGTTCAAAACAGAAAGAAAACACATCCTACTAGACCCTAAAATGAATGAAAATGAGGATAGTTTGGGGATTTTTTTTTTCATTCTGTATGTTTTGAATGTGTATCACTTTATTCATGTGAATACATGATACAATATGATATGAAAAACATGTCTAGTTGGATTTTTTTTAAATGAAACATTGAGAAAATAGAGCAGGGATGGGCAATTAATTTTCTAAAGGGGCCACATGAGAATCTTGGGACAGTTGTGAAGGGCCGTCACCATTGCCACCATCACCAATAGCACCACCTATACCCCCCCCCCCAGTGCTGCCCCACCTGCCACTGAGGGCTGGGCAGGGACAGTTGGAATGAGAGTAACACTGGTGTTGCTGCACGAGAGGACTTTCTCTAAATGAGATGGCAGCAATCAGTGATCTTCACAGCCCCCTCCTCTTTCTCTCTATCAGTCACATGGTTCACTTGTGCAACTGCCTGTACTGTTGCAGATGTGAACTTTTAGAGGCTACCAGATTTTGAATGGTAGGGACAGGGCGTTTTAACAGCCGGCTTGACCATATAAGCGAAGAAGCAGAACAATGGTGAAACCCCTGACCTGCTTAACCTCTGCTTGCAGGTGCCGAAGCTGAAGGCACTGCTCGAGCCGTTTGTGCGTCTGATCAGCATTCAGCTCCAACTCGTGCTGTTTCTCATGAAGGAATTCCAGCAGCTCTTGCACTTGGATTGCTAGATCGATGTCCTTTTCACAGATCAGTTCAATGCCTGGAATACAATAAACGTCCTCAGATGGGGGGAGGGGGGGAAACAGACAAGCTGCTTATTGCTCCCTTTTTGGGGAGGGAAGAGGAGCCCAGCAAAGTGATGTGACCTATAATAATATCGGACTTTGGCTGAAGGTAAATTACTTTACATTGAACACATAACGTTTGATAGAGCATTGGAAAACATATTCTTAGCTGCTCTTAATCTGGCATTCATTGCCTGTGATTTTGTTGAAGTTAGTGTCTGCATAGGATACATGTTCATAAATCAATATTATTCTTCCCATTTCATTCTTTCTTGGGCATAGCTATTTGAAATAACAATTTGCAACTGGAAAGAATGGCGTATTGAATCAAAGCAAGAAAGTATTTCTTCATATAGATATAAAGAACACAAACTAGAACTTAGTT
The DNA here is from genome assembly GCA_003457575.1 of Thermophis baileyi. Lineage (NCBI taxonomy): Eukaryota > Metazoa > Chordata > Lepidosauria > Squamata > Dipsadidae > Thermophis > Thermophis baileyi. The sequence continues at coordinate 2,947,866 of QLTV01001495.1, forward strand.
CATTGTAACTATCCCATTAGTTCTCCAGAGTTAAGCTGATATCATTCTTTCACAACGGAAAGAAAAAACTAAACAAAAGTAAAGTACTTCATTTTTAGCAAATGAAAAGAAAAGACAATCTCCTAAGCATGGGAGCACCATAGTTAGTCATACCCTTTTCTTCTGTGCAGTTTGTTCATTGTGAAGCACTGCATTCTGAGCGAGTTGTTTTAATAATTAGATTTGAATTGTGGCATTAGAATGTTCAAGAAATGTTCTTTGTATCTACTTACTACTTCATTTATTCATTTGAAAATGTAGCCGAAGTATCTCAGTACTTTAGTACTTCAATTCTACTTATGGGAACAATGATGTTAAATAAGAAAAGATAAAGAAATGCACACCCATACACGCATACAGAGTGATTCACGCCTGAGCTGAATTATGGCTATTAGAAAATTCAATATTATACATTACTGCTATTCCAAATCAGTAATCTTTTCAGATTTGATTGAGCATCCCAAAGCAGACTCTTAAAGTCATCTACTTCTTCAGAGATGAAGGTAATGTTTATTTTAGCTATTTGACTAAACTTATAGGGACATATTGTTTGTAGACACTGTTTGCAATCAAGTCCATTTGAAAAGAAATATCCTTGTTTAATGACCAGTTTTTCAGTGACTGTTTCAACCTAAAACAACACTGAGTAAATTATAGTTAAGACTGGACCATATACTTATGGTTATCACTGTGTCTGCGGTCACATGATCTGGACTTGCAACCTTCCCTGCTGACAAATAAGTCAAGGGGGAAGCTGGCAGGAAGTTGGAAGCTGCAGAAATGTGAAGTTCTCACTTAACAACCCGCACGGTCCTTGCTTAATGATGGCAAATGGGACTCCTGGAAATGCTATCACTAAGTGCTGTGTTTGCATGGTTTTTAAACTTATGATTACATTACTTAATTACTGTTTCCGGGTCCAATTAATGAAGGACTACCAATATTGCTATCATAACATTGAATGATTTCATTTTCTTAAAAACATTAAAAAACAAATCACATTTCAGGCACGGGAAAATCCTATGGGCATTTAGCAGAATTTTGAAAATCTGACCAGTATTGTATTTAGAGGTGACAAGAGGTTTAAACTAAATATATGTGTAGATAATTGGGTAAGAAGCATGATGATCACCATGTCGCACAGGGTAGATGATTGATAGATGATAGATGAGATTGCACTGATAAAACTGATGCCTTTGGTTTTCTGATCAATATTATTTATCTCAAAATTCACTATTAAAAAGTATTTGGTGTAAATCATAATTATGTTTCTCCTTATAAGATACATCTGCATGAAGTACCTTCTTTTCATACTTCCTTATTACGATTTTTTTCCTTTTCCCTCCCCATACCTTCCAAAACCAAGATACTGTATACTGATACTACAGTATATATAGATACTGTATACAAGATACTATAACATGGACAAGGATTGTCACTGGAAGAATTAAAATTACAAAGGCGATAAAATTAAGTGGTCAGGGTTCTCTTGGGCAGAAGAGAAGGGAAAAACATGAAAGTGTAGCAATTTTCTAATTAAAAATGATGGTAATTTTCTTGAGCTCAGAGGTAGAGTTTAGTACTTCAACTAAAAGTTGAAGTTTTTTAATCCAATAAAAAGAAGCTATGCATTGTATGAGAGAATGCAGAAAACCAAAGCCTACAGATGTTCTAGTTCTAGTTCTCTCACAGACCAAAGCAAACAGCTTGGTATGAGATTTGGCCATCACTGAAACAAGAAAGAGATGGAAACTATTCTTCCCTTAACCAAAGGAGAGTTACTTGCAGTCCTTTACATACATAGAAAAAGATACATTTAATTAATTGGTTGCATATTTGATCAACAAGTTGTTAAAGTTCATTTGCAGGGGCTTCTTCGGTTTCGTACAACAAATCAGATCTGTCCAGCTTGCCAGGAAGAAGCCTAACAATAGATTCACTGGTCATGTGATAAAAGAAATTTTAACAGTGATATAAAGAACAAAATTTAGTGGTGCGGTAGCTTAGAGGTGGAGCTCTCGCATCACAATCAGGAAAACTCACAATGTGAGTTTGATCCTAGGTAAAGGCAGATATTTCTCTCTCTCAGCACACTGAGAATGTATCTGCTGAATAAAAACTCCGCACTGGCGACAGGAAGGGCATCCTGCCAGTAAACACTCAGCTCCATTCAGTTGCCCAGACTCCACCCCATAAGGGATTATGGGGTCATTAAAAGAGGATGATGATAAAAAGAACAAAACTTAAACACATGTGATCTAAAAAGACCTATGCCCCAAGAGACTTAATGTTTGAAAAAGAAATACTTACCAGCTGTGTAAGCGATTGCAAACTATGACTGCAAGTACATCAAAGATCTGCAGCGAAGTGTATATTAAATTCTGGAAAAGTTCTGAAGACACACAGCATCCTATATAGGCTAACTATAATAAATGTGTGTACCATGTCTCACATTTATTAAAAAAAACCTGTCTCCAAACAGGAAGATTACTAGGCTCTAAACAGGAAGTTCAAGATCCATTCTGCCTTATTGGAAATGAAGAAATTGTTTTGTTTGGGCAGGAAGAACAAACTGCCTTCACTTTTATGTGTTTTTCTTTGTCATACAGCTGTTTACAAAACCACATATGCAGGATGATCATCGTCTCAGTCCTGAATTTGCTTGTGTTTTAAGTATTATGGTAAATCCTTGATGAAAAAAGAACCCCTCGCCATGTAGGAGCTTTTCCCTATGTCAATTGTGAGCTAAAAAGAGTTGACTAAGATGATTACATAGACCATATAACATTTGCACAGAAATAGAGAGCCATGATGGCGCAGTGGTTAAATGCAGTATTGCAGGCTAATTCTGCCGACTGCCAGCAGTTCAACCCTGACTGGCTCTAGGTTGACTCAACCTTCCATCCTTCTGAGCAGGGGTGGGTTCCTCCCGGTTCGGACCGGTTCTCCCGAACCGGTAGCAGCCCGCTGGTGACATCACAATGACATCACTGAACCGGATCGGTCGGTGCCGGTCCGTGGGGGCCGCCATCTTTTTTTTAATTTTTTTTCAATTTTTTTTTGAATTTTTGAATTTTTTTTTATTTTTTATTTCCTTCTGAGCATGCGCAAAAGCCGACTTCTGGCACTGTGCATGCGGTTGCCATCTTTTTTCGGCTTTGTTTTTTTTCTGGATTTTTTTATTACTGCGCATGCGCATGCGCGCGAAGTGTGCACGCGCCCACGAGGCACGCCCACGCGGCGTGGGAGGGAGCGAACCGGCAGCGAGGTAAGTTGGAACGCACCCCTGCTTCTCAGGTCAGTAAACTGAGGACCCAGATTGTTGGGGGCATTATGCCGACTCTGTAAACTGCTTAGTGAGGGCTGTAAAGCACTGTGAAGCGGTATATAAGTCTAAGTGCTATTGCTATTGTTATTTCAAGCCAAATCAGATGAAAAGCAAAACAGAATCCTTAATGTGAAGAGACAGAAGTAATGTGCCTTTTGCCCTACCTACAGTATTTTGTTACTGTGCTGACAGGACTAGTTTTTTTTAAAAAAAATACTTTGATTGATGGCATTACAAAACATGGGTTCACGTCGTTTTTCTTGGTAATTTTAATACCCTGAGATTGTCTCTAGTAGATAAAACACCAAAACTTCAGATTTCAAAGAAGAACAGGATTCAAAACGGAAAGGGCAAAATATTTGATGTGGTTCTGATTCCTTTTTTCATCTTGTTTAAACTACCAGTTATCCAGTCCGGGGTTGTTGTGTGTGTGTTGTTTTTTTTTGCCACTTGTCTTTTGTATCCTCTTTTTTTTTTCCTTTTAGGATTTACCTGGTTTTATGAATTCTGAGAGATTAAGTAAGTTTCTATCTGGATGTAGGAAAGCTTTTACTGTAGTACGGGAAAATCAAATGACCAGGAAAATCAAATGACTTTTGATTTAATTTCCTTTGTATTTGTTCCTGGTACCGGTAGACATCTCTGGTCATACTGTAGTACATTTCTGTGAAGACAAATTTATCCCTTCCACCTACCTGAAGCTTGCACTTCCATGATGTACTGGTGCAAATCTTGTCCTTGCTGAATGACCTCAAAGGTCATATTGTTCATAGCCAGCTTCCTCTCTGTATGCCGCTGCAGACGTTGTTCAGCCAAGGTGAGATCCTCGGTGTTGAAATCATTCATTTGACGTAGTAAATCCTCATTCCAGGCATCTAATTCAGCGGTCACCTTTAAAGTGAAAAAGAAAAAGAAAAAAAGCAATGCAGAATAAGCAGGCAAAATCATTAAAATTAAGGTTACCAGGGGAAAAATATCTAAAATAGAGTATGTAACCACAGAGAAATAAGAGAATAAACCTAATTACATTCCAGAAATTTTAAAATTACCATCGCATAAGCTACAGTGAAATTGAGAAGCGCTTTAATTATGTGTTGTTTGTAAAGAGGTTCATTACTGTAAAAACTAAGAAAATCATTTTAGACTGAAAATTATGAATGCTTAAAGGAAACCTTCAAGTTAGAGATCGTTAGACATGCCCAAATTAGAACAAATTAACTACCCATGAGATTGCTTAAGCTTCCTTAAGCTTAATGTTTGTTTTTTCAAAAGCACTTGATTTTAAAAAAAAATGAAAAGTGCTGCCTTTTCAAGCATGCCAGTGTTTTTGAAATTATTTGTTTAAAATATTTTTTATCTGTGTTTTAAATCTAAAAATCCCTACAGGGCTTAGAACATTATAAAAAAAACATATAATCAAATATGCAATAAGAATAACAGTGACACAGAAGCAACAAAACCGTCAAGTTATCTTATGCCTACAACTGACATCGTGTGAATTAGGTAGGTGGGTAACTGGGTAGGTTAATCTGTTTCCTAAACCATTACTTTACCAAAGTTTGTTGAACAGCTATAATTTAATGGGCTCATGTTATATAGAACCACAAACCATAGAGACAGTCCTTGACTTACAATCACAATTGAGCTCAACATTTCTGTTGCTAAGTAAGGTATGTGTTTAGTGATTTTTTCTCCATTTTATGACCATTCTTGCCACAATTGTTAAGTGAATCACTGTAGTCAGGTTAGTAACATGGTTTTTAAATGAATCTGGCTTCCCCATTGACTTTGCTTATCAGAAGGTCACAAAAGCTGAACACGACCCTAGGACACTGCAACCATTCTTAAATATGAACCAGTTGCCAAGCATCCAAATTTTGATCACATGACCATGGGGATGCTGCAATGGTTGTAAGTGTGAAAAACAGTCGCACTTATGACCATTTACAACTTTTAACAGTGCCTTGTAATTTTGAATGGTCACTAAACAAATGATTGTAAGTCATGGACTACCAGTGCTTTACAAAGCACAATAGCTAAATTCACAGAAACCCAATCTTGCATCTCTTTATTTAAAAGTTAGAAATAGAAATAGAAATAATAGAAATAACAGAGTTGGAAGGGACCTTGGAGGTCTTCTAGTCCAACCCCCTGCTTAGGCAGGAAACCCTACACCACTTCAGACAAATGGTTATCCAAAATCTTCTTAAAAACGTCCAGTGCTGGAGCACCCACAACTTCTGGAGGCAAGTTGTTCCACTGATTAATTGTTCTAACCGTCAGGAAATTTCTCCTTAGTTCTAAGTTGCTTCTCTCCTTGATTAATTTCCACCCATTGCTTCTTGTCCTACCCTCAGCAGCTTTGGAGAATAGCTTGACTCCCTCTTCTTTGTGGCAGCCCCTGAGATATTGGAACACTGCTATCATGTCTCCCCTAGTCCTTCTTTTCATTAAACTAGACATACCCAGTTCCTGCAACCGTTCTTCATATGTTTTAGCCTCCAGTCCCCTAATCATCTTTGTTGCTCTTCTCTGCACTCTTTCTAGAGTCTCAACATCTTTTTTACATTGTGACAACCAAAACTGAATGCAGTATTCCAAGTGTGGCCTTACCAAGGCATTATAAAG
>QLTV01001495.1:2953958-2975494 GCA_003457575.1 Thermophis baileyi
ACCTTACTTTTTTCACCATTGAATTTCATTTTGTTAGATAGCGCCCAATGTTCAAGTCTGTCAAGATCCTTCTGTATCTTAAGCCTATCTTCTGGAGTGTTGGCTATTCCTGCCAGCTTGGTGTCATCTGAAAATTTGATGAGTTCCCCGTCTATCCCCTCGTCCAAGTCATTGATGAAGATGTTGAAGAGTACTGGGCCTAAAACAGAGCCTTGGGGTACTCCACTGCATACTTCCCTCCATGTAGATACAGTTCCATTGAGGACTACACATTGAGTGCGGTTGGTCAGCTAGTTACAAATCCATCTGGTGGTGATGCTGTCTAACCCACTAAATTTCTACTTTATCTAGTAGTAGGTTATGGTCTACTTTATGGTCTACGTTAAATTCAACTGAATTCAATATTTTTCTATATAGAAGAGTAACTATCATACTTCATGCCAGAATACTTATTCATATTAATTTGGCCTCAATAAATGCCTTCTAGAAGCAAATTGGAGGGGAACAGCCCTTTCCCACTGCAGTTCCCTAGCAGCTGATATTCAGAACACACTGTCTTATTCTGGAGGTGGTATGTTCTCAGCAGACCTAGTGCTACAGACTGATAAATTTGGATCTAATGACCTAATGATGATAGAAGGATTTCCTTTAATGGTCATGTGAATTACTGGAATTGTGAAGCCCTCTTCAAACATTATTCCACCAGTATTCCAAGTTTTCTAGCTATCATATGTTCCAGCAATATACAATATTAAGCAAAATGCAAACTATTTATCCTGTAATAAAGAAAGATGCCAAGCATGCACTTTCACCTTTTAGACCTACAGAAATCATGATTCCAAGGATAAAATATTTGTTTTTTCGGAATATGTTAACTAACATATTTCCTTTGGAATAAACTTCAGCCTATAAACTATCATGCTGATTATGAGAGATTATTGCAGAGAAGGCCTGGTCTATGGAGTTCTAAAATTCTGCCCAAATTCTAATCCTAGCAATACTGCATTAAGCTTAAAACTCATCGTTTTATTTGCAGATTATTGTATGCATTTGCATTTTGCTTGGAACTAATAGTATTTGCCTGGGTAATATTTTCTATCCTGCATTCTGAAAGCCCGTATAAATCACCATTCTGCAATCAGCTATGCTTACCGATCTAAATTGTGCCATTATTTCTGACAGAAAAAAGATCCTATGCCTCTACTTTCCATAGTCATATTCTATTAATAGCTTAAGTGTGCTGTAGAATATAGGGATCCTTGTTTAATTAGATAGAAAGGCTGCAACAGTGGTGAAATCCAATTATTTTACTACCGGTACTGTGGGCGTGGCTTGGTGGGCATGGTGTGGCTTGGTGGGCATGGCTTGGTAGGCGTGGCAGGGGAAGGATACTGCAAAATCTCCATTCCCACCCCACTCCAGGGGAAGGATACTGCAAAATCCCCATTCCCTCCCCACTCCTGGGGGAAGAATATTGCAAAATCTCCATTCCCACCCCACTCTGGGGCCAGCCAGAGGTGGTATTTGCCGGTTCTCTGAACTACTCAAAATTTCCACTACCGGTTCTCCGAACTACTCAAAATTTCTGCTGCCGGTTCTCCAGAACCTGTCAGAACCTGCTGGATTTCACCCCTGTGCTGCAAGACATTTGAAAATATTACCAATCTGTTGATTCCTAACAACTCATTTTATATCAAATAAGACCTGTTCCCATTCCATAGAAGTCTCTTCTGTTTTGGAATGGCCAATGCAATTCTTACCTCAATAGTGTACTGTTCAAAAATCCGGAGCTGAAGAAAGATATCCAGCTTAATTTTTCTCTCATGGAAGAGCTCTTCCATCTGCACCTGAGCTTCATCAAGCTGCTGGAGGACAGATTCAATGTGGCTGATGGAACTATTATGTGGTGTTTTATTGTTAGAGACTGCTGAATCTCTGTGGTAAAGTCAAAACAAATGGTTAGAAACCCAGTGTTGATAAAGGCACTGAGAAAAGACAAAATACTCTCTATTTTATAAATTGCTGAAAAACTGAATGGGCCTTCACCTCTTTCACCAGCCTAATACCAGAACTTCCTCAATATTATATACTGAGCTGAATACGGTATATCTCTTCACATCTCAAGGCATTTTTGTCCTTTTTTGCATTAATTAAGAATTGCAAAGAAAAAGAAGAAAAATATACCAATGGCATACAAATCCCTTCCGGGGCTTTTGTCTCCTTTTCGTTTTATTTCATGACATTCCGGTTCCCTACCATTATTTGGTCTACTTAAAAATCCTTCCCCTTAAGCAAAATACTACACTGTGCAAAACAGTAGTGGAATTCATGCAAAAATTTATATAACATTTATTCCTATTAATTATATGTTATTGGGGCAAGGTGGGATTTCTTGATCTATAGTCAAGCAATGTTTGTTTATTTAACGCCACAAAAATAATCAGTTACGCAAGCTTTCAAGATTCATTCATTAGGGATTCATTAGTAAAGATTTTGTAAAAAAAATGGGTAAAAACTGGAGAAATCCTACATGTTACCTTAGATGAGGCATCATTTTTAAGTCTGCATCCCTTTCCCACCCCAGCTTTTTTTTCTCTCTCTGTAAACTTAATAAGTTCAACACTCCCAGGTCTTTAGCTCTAATGGTATGCAATGTTCCCTCTGACATTGGAAATCGCTGTGCGGCGATTCCCTGTCACGTGCGCGGCTGTGCAGCAATGTTCCCTCTGACATTGGAAATTGCTGCGCGGCAGTTGGAAACTGCCGCGCAGTGATTCCCTGTCACGTGCACGGCCGCGCAGTTTAGAGGGAACATTGATGTTATGTGAGAATGACCTTAAGGGAAGAGAGGAAGAGATGCTGCCTAGGATCAGACAAGAGAGAATAGAGCGCCCAGTAGCTTAATAATCAGAGGAAGAAACTTAGGAAGGACCCACCCTAACTGATGAGGCAGTTAAAAGTAATGGTGGGAGATTTGTACCTTCGGAAGTACAAGATTCTTTTAATGTAGCCTTACAGTAAAGTAGAATAATCTCATCTAGTCATGTGTCCTGCCAGCTACACCTGGAAGGGCTGACATTAGCTGCCCTCCACTTTCCCCTCACCTGTTTGTCTTGGTACCAATTTAGGAAGAATGCTTTTTTCTGCACTTTCGAGCCAGTCTTGACCCCTGGCAGTTGCCTGGACACACCCTTGTAGTTTTTTGGGCAAGATTTTGAAAGAAGCCACTGCCTTCTTCCTAGGGCTGATAGAGAGGGATTGGCCCAAAGTCACCCAGCTGACTTCACATGAGAGCCAGTTTAGTGTACTGGAGGGAATATGGCTTACTCTGTTTTATATGATGTGGGATACTCCATTAGTACTACCATATCTGCAAAAAAATCAGATAAATACTAGGGAATAACAAAAAGGGAAAGGGAAAGATTTTGCTATGGTCTGATGATCATCTGAATTGCCATAGTCCAGCTATGGCAGCACTAATCACCCTAGGTTCTCTGTCTATTATCTATTAATTATCTATTATCTACTATCTACCTGCCACCTACCTACCTACCTACTAATGCAACTGTAAGTAGAATACAACTAGAAGTAAAACATTATCAAGGGATTAGGGCAGTGATGGCGAACCTTTTTTGGTTTGCGTGCCAAAAGGGTGTGTGCACGTGCGCGCTAGTGCGCGCGCACGTACCCACACCCATTCCCTCCCCGTGCATGCGCACAACCCCCCCCCACTGCCCCCTGCACATGCGCACAAACTGCCCCGCTGTGCATGCGCACATGCCTCACTGAAGCCTGGGACGGCGAAAAACAGCCAAACCAGAAGTTTGGAAAAACGGACTTCCGGTTTGCCTGTTGGGCTGTTTTACGCACTCCGGAGGCTTCAGGGAAGCCTCCTGAAGCCTCCGGAGGGCGAAAATGGCCTTCCCCAAGGCTGAAAATCAACTGGCCAGCACGCGCATGCGCGCTGGAGCTGACATAGGGCAAAGCCTCGCGTGCCCTCAGATATGGCTCCACGTGCCACCTGTGGCACGCGTGCCATAGGTTCGCCATCACTGGATTAGGGATTTTCTCCCCATTTATTCAGATCTATCAAGGAGCACTCCACACATATCTTGCAAATGATAACACTATCATGTTAGTCAGAGGATAACAGGCTGCAGCAGAACCTGCAGCTTCTCATGCCTACATTTAAAATGGTTGCCTTAAATTACAATAAGAGACGACTCAGATAATAATATTCTTAGATTCTGAGTTTTAAAAGATCCTTGACCTATACAAACCAAAACAAAAGCAACAACACTTTGAATTTTAATAAAAGCTGTCATTTGCCCTTTTCCTGTAGCCTAATATTTGGGAGAAAGAGATAATTTGAACAAAATATTGCACAAGAGGCAGTAACTGATCTTATCCATTTCTGGTACTGGTCTATCCACTAATTGCTTCAGATCTATCCATCATGAAATATGGAATATACTGTTGCTGAGGAAGTACAGTTCAGAACAAAAAATAAGTTACCCAATCTGTAACTGGGTTTCATTATCTACCCATCCCATCATGTGGGAGATTTAGATTGTTTGATGGGAATAAAGAATAAGAAAAGACTGGGAAAAAGCAATCCCAAATACATGTTGAAAAAAGTCAAAGCAAGTTTTTACTATGTTTTAGCTAATTAGGAGGAAAAATTTATTCCAACACAATGTACAATGTGCTAATAAAAAAAGTCATTGCCTTCATAAACATATCTTCTGCATGAAAGCAAAGCAAAGCAAAGCAAAGCAAAGCAAAGCAAAGCAAAGCAAAGCAAAGCAAAGCAAAGCAAAGCAAAGCAAAGCAAAGCAAAGCAAAGCAAAGCAAAGCAAAGCAAAGCAAAGCAAAGCAAAGCAAAGCAAAGCAAAGCATAGTGGGGAAAAGAAATTCAGATCAGGAGTATGATCTGGAGGGTTTAACCCTTTGCTATATTCTGCTTTCTCACTGAGAATTGCCAGTACTGTGGGAGAGAAATCAGAGTTCTGTCTAACTTTTTAACAGCACAACAATTCCAATCCTATATATTCTACTTCACTTCTACTGTAGTGCTCAGTAAAAATGCAGTAGTACTGAAATGCAGTAAATGTTTAAAGCTGAAAGATCTGTATACAAATATTTTTTTTTAAAACAGAATTTTTTTTATAATAGTGAATATGATTCATCTTAACAGATTCTTCTGCCAAACTGACAAAAAGAATGATTGGCTTTCTGAAAAAGAAATAAATTGTTTCCAGAGCATTTTTAATTAAATGCTATTAAGCCCAACTGAATAAAGCCTCTACAGGTAGTCCGTAGCTTAGGATCATTCGTTTAGCATCCCATGGTGCAGTGGTTAGAATGCAGTACTGCAGACTAACTCACTGCTCCCTCCAGCAGTTCGATCCTGATGGGGCTCAAGGTTGACTCAGCCTTCCATCCTTCCGAGGTGGGTAAAATGAGGACCCAGATTGTTGGGGGCAATATGCTGACTCTGTAAACCACTTAGAGAGGTCTGTAAAGCACTGTGAAGCGGTATATAAGTCTAAGTGCTATTGCTATCCATTCAAAGCAGGGGTGGGTTCTGGATCCTTTTGCTGCCGGTTCGTTCAGGGTCGCGCCATGTGCGCAGCAATCAAAAATTAGCTTCTGCGCATGCGCAGAAGCAAAATCCAAGATGGTGGTGCCCATGGAGACACTGACGGAACCGGCTGCGTGACATCATCACCGAGCTACTAACAGTTCTGAAGAACCGGTTAGAACTGGTAGGAACCTACCTCTGCTTCAAAGTTACAATGACATTGGAAAAAGGTGACCTTGTGATTGGTCCATGCACTTACAACCATCACAGCATCGCCTCAGTCATGTGATTAAAAATTCGGGTGCTTGACAACCAACATGCATTTACAGTGGTTGTCAGCTGCAACCTTCACAGATGGCAGGCAAAGTGAATGGGGGAAGCTGGATTTGTTCAAGAACCGTGCAATTCACTTAACAACTGCGGCAAAAAGGTTGTAAAATCGGGCACAACTCACTTAACCACCATGCTTAGCCACAGAAACTCCGTTACGGTCATAGGTCAAGGACTACTTGTACAGAGTCACCAACCTTGGGACTTCAATATCTCAACCAGGCTGTAAGTGTTTGTGGAAACCTATATATTCCATATAGTCGCTTTTTAGGCACATGCTGTAAATTGCACTTACATAAGCCCAGTACAATTGGAAATAGTAGGTATCAGATGAAAGCTTGAAATCTTTATTGTGCCACAGGGATCTTACTAAACGGAAAGCTCTTACAGGTGAAAAATGGTAATGATATATTAAAGGCATATGTTTTATTTAGTGGATTCCAGACACCGCTTAGCAGGAATAAGTATTTAAACCACAAGGCCTCCATTTATAACAATTTAATAATGTTCCCCAAATTTCCACTTTAAGCGTATTTAGGCAGTACCATTTAATCATAGTCAGTTTAGTACACCTGCAGCTCTCCTCATCCATTATACACCGTGGTCCAGGTGAACGGAGATTACTTATTATTCATCTCCACAAATCATCCCTTATAGTTTCAGTGAAATGATGCACTTAAAAATTATTTAACGATTACAGGTACTTCTGTGCCCCTTCTGCCAGGCGAATCAAGGCAGCTTCCCAGCAATAATAAAACAGGTGAGCTATGCCAAAATAAATAGCAATATGGTTCTAAATATAGTTAAGAGAGAAGCACTAATTTCCGCATGGAATTCTAAGGTGTGTCCCGTTGTGCCCAAGGTGCTCACCTGAGCTGCTGGATTAGATCTTCCCCTTCTTTGATGACATTGAGAGTGGCATCCAGAGTAGCTGTTTGCTGCTGCTGGAATTGCTTTATGAGTTCCTGAACGGCATCTACGGAGTCAGCACAAACGTCTTCCAAGAGCTCCTTCTGCAGGTCTTCCATCCATGTCCACAGCTGGGAAAGAGGGGAAGAAAGAACAAGCAAAAGATATCAGAAGAGGCAAAGGTGGGGGCGGGAGAGAACAGTGGGCAGGAAAGGATGGAGGTATTGATCTTAACCCTTTCAAATCAGCTCAAAGAGTATCCATCAAAGCACAGCGTTATCTGACATTAAAGCACTTAAGCTAGTGGTTCTCGAGCTTTTCTTCACCACGGACCCCCCTCTAAATACCTTTTGTACCCACGGACCACCAAGACTTAACTCAAGATTTAAAACATAACATTTTTTTCCGTGGATTCCCTGTGACATCGTGGTCCCCCACGGACCACAGGTTGGGAACCACTGACTTAAACAACTGCAATATTAAATAAAATAACCTGCAAAAGATTGGCCTGAAATAATTATATGGCATGAGTGTGCATAGCAGTGTTCCAATATCTCAGGGGTTGCCACAAAGAAGAGGGAGTCAAACTATTCTCCAAACCACCTGAGGGTAGGACAAGAAGCAATGGGTGGAAACTAATCAAGGAGAGAAGCAACTTAGAACTAAGGAGAAATTTCCTGACGGTTAGAACAATTAATCAGTGGAACAGCTTGCCTCCAGGAGTTGTGAATGCTCCAACACTGGAAGGTTTTAAGAAGATGTTGGATAACCATTTGTCTGAAGTGGTGTAGGGTTTCCTGCCTAAGCAGGGGGTTGGACTAGAAGGTCCCTTCCAACTCTGTTATTCTATTCTATTCTATTCATATATAATGGTTGTCTTTTTTTTTAATTTTATTTCAATGTAAGAGAAAGAATACACAAAAGAACGATGCAGTTCTATAACTACCAAAGATAATAGAAATGCTAACACGAGGGGGGGGGTATGGGCCGTTTAGATAATCTTTTGCCATTTGAATCATTGTTTTGGATAACGATTGATTATGCAGATAATCTCCCCCCAAAAGGATAAGCATACAGGAAATACACACACACACACACACACACACACACACACACACACAATGTTCTGTGAACTGCCATCTTTCCCCACTTCAAATCCTGCGTCCCCATTTTCAGAAGCTCTTTTATTTCCCTAAATGGAAAAGTTACAGAATTAAGCTGTTGAAATGCTGACGATGGTAGGGTGGAGAGGGTCATGTCGAGAAAGGCCCAGTTCGCTTTGTTAGAAGAATTCAAATAGAGGGAAGGCAGCCAGGTGTCTGAGATATTTTCCTTTAGATTTCTGAATTGAGCAGGTGCTTGGCCTCAATGGTGTAAATGATCTCTTCCGATGCTATGAGTCTATGTTTAGCTTTCCAATCTAGACAGTTCAGCCTGGCAGGTCAGATCAGACCTGTAAATTGGAGTTTTCATATCCCAGCTTTAAAGAGACATGGTGATACATGACACCTGACTGTTACAAATATTGCAGAAACTGAGAGTCTATGATCCATTTCCCTAAGCTAAATCCAATACGCTCACAGAGGTATCTATGGAGCTGTACAAGCCTTTGGGTGAAGGAGATAACTCTTTTAGACCAAGTATATCAAACTGATTTTCTAGACTGCATCAATGTCTGCTTCTATTGATGCAAACATGAACGTAAGATCTTGTGCCAATTTGCTTAATTGGAGAAAATGTGTTGTAGAGAAGCAGGCTAAGGAACAAGCTTAGTTATATACAAAAGTATGCAACAAAACAAAAATGGCAGATGATTGTGAATGGCAGGGTGTCTGTTTGCAGCTCTTTAGCCCCAAATGCCATAGTCCTTGATGAAATGATTGTTTACTGTCTTTATATAATAAGCATCAAGGAAAATATTAAACTTTATATTAATACTAAATATTAAGTCTGAATATTTAAGTCTAAATTTTCTTCTAAGTCTGAATTTATGAAACAACTTTCCATGGCTTTAAAAAATGCAGTTGCATATAATGTCATTTATACATTAGTTGCCCCAAACCAAATATTGGCAGCATTACCAATTAAGACTGTTTGGGAAATCATTGTTGAAGTGAATGCAATACATGTCTGATATGTTATGGTAACAACATCAATATCATTTTGCATTATGGAGGATTACTCTGCTACTGAACTATCTGAATAGATGAATATGACCTCAGTTATGCTTTGGTACCGAAGTCCAGTGCCCTTGAGAAAGTTAAATGTTGACGTGCATTTGGCCTGACATTTTCAACAGTGATGTTGAATATCAGTATGTTCCATATTGATCCATTAATTCTAAGCAGTCAGGATATCAGGTTAGCAATAATTTGCCTATTTTTAAAAAACTTAAAAGAGTACTCAGGAAACAGCTCACTCCTTTAAAGAGCAATAATAAAAACTGTCAACTTATAATTCCTCATCTATATAAAATCTTTCTATGACTTACTGCTTTAAGGAGACAGTTCCTGGCTATTATTTCTTTTCCTCTCTGTTTATGCATTCTTTGCTATATTTACTGACTTTGAAGGGGAAAAAAAGTACTTAAAAGGCACATGTGTGTAGTTACACTTGCCATCAATGAAGATCCAAGTAAATGAATGTAGTAAATTTACGTTTTATGAACCTCATCTTAAATAATGTCATGAGAAAGTCAGATCCTATGAAGTTGTGACTTTTTAGGAATGCCTGGCAAAAATGCCCTTTTAATAGGCTGTCATTATGAATCTAGAGAAAATTAAAAGCAGGGGCTGCTATGTAAATTTTGTGCTACTAGGAGAAAATAATATATTTTTTTCAATTCTGAACAGTGATAATTGATAGCTGAATTTGAGGCTGTAAGAGATGCAGTGTCCTGCTCCAAAAAGTAAGCTCTCTGGAAGAACCATGAAGTTCCCACCATTTCCTCTGCCTAGGAATATTCCTCAGACCTTTAGTCAAGGAATGCAGCCCGTCCAGCATGTACATGTTTTCTCTCTGTTCCATCTTATCAATAGTCAAACATGCCACAGGACTCTTTATGTGACTTCTGCTGACTTTGGCTGCCCCCAAAGTTAAGAAGAACATCAACAAAAAAATCACTCAGGTTCAGTCTTTGAAAACTTTTGATGTTTTCCTCCCTCTTTTCTGACAAAATAAAAATTGATCTGAACTAATCAGCTTCTCTATTATCTCAATGTTGAACTGTTTATTCTGATTAGCTAGTAGAAGGAAAATAGTGCCAACAGGGCACAATTCAATATAAAGACAGTTCCAGTTCCAGTTTCGGTCTGCCTGCCTGCCTGCCTGCCTGCCTGCCTGCCTGCCTGTCTATCTCCTGCTTAAATTATTTTTACAAATAATTCAAGGGGACAAACATATCCAACATACCTTCCTCTTCCTATTTTCCTGTGAGATGGGTTGAGCTGAGAGCAATGACTAGTCCAAGGTCACCCAGCTGGCTTTCATGGATAAGGTGGGGCTTGAACCAACGGTCTCTTGCTTTCTAGCTTGGTGCCTTAACACTAGACCAAACTGGCTCTCTGTTTGTAATAATAATATAATAATGGGTCTTGGTTATAGGAGCATGCACCTGAAACTGGCAATTAATCTATCTGTGTTTGCGTGTTTGACAAATCATGATCTGCCATAATATGGTTAACTCAGTTTTGGATTAAGCACAATGCATAAAGCCAACCAACTGTGAAATTCAACGAACTATGGTTGAAAAGTATAACTAACTAGTGGTGGCTAGTTAGTTAGGCACTAAGCTAGAAACGAGGAGTGTTCTAGTCCCGTTTTGGGAATAAATGCCAGCTAGATGACCTTGGGCCAATCACTGTCTCTCAGACCAACTCACCTCACAGGGTTGTTGTGAGGAAAATAAGAAGAAGAAAGAGAATTGGATATGTCTGAGTTGTTTATAAAAATAATAAAGCCAGATGTTTAAAGATGTTTATATCTTGGTACACTTGCCACATCAATTACTATATTACACTCTTTTCAGGTTTTACAGGGGACAATAAATGAAGGTTATAGTCCCAAATTTCTTCTGGCTGATTTTATTGCTTTACTTATTTATGAATGTTATGCTACCATTTTAAAGCTCATACTACTCTGATAATTAAACTTAGTTGTTTCTGTTTTATTGCACATTAGTATTGGAACAAGTAGCATTCTCTGTTTTTGTTATTGTTTTTAGTCAAAATTCTTTGAATGTATTTCACCTCACTATTCTGACATTGTCAATTCAGTTTTGGACATATTCATTTCCCATATGCAGGTTAATGACTGCAATAAAATTCTTTATAATTTTTACACATTATTTGTTTATAATACACAATCCTGTTTTCAAAGCTATTTGAAGGCATGGTATGAAGTTTGAAGATGGAAAAATGTAGAGTATGCTTTAGTTATACCCTCAGGCCTTTAATTTCAATGTCCTGACCTCTACGTCTGCTGAAAAAGTCTCCTATTTTCATACATTTTGAACATTGTTCACTTGTATTAAAACAACATTTAGCCCAGTCCTGAGGAAACCACAGAAAATCAAAAGAGGACATATATGCAGAACCTACTTTGAATAGAATGAAATCAAAGCTATCTCCATTAACTGATTCTTGTTAAAGCAGAGAATTTTAATGCTTCATTAAAATTCAATTACCTAAGAAATTTAAGAAACAATAATGGCATTGTGATTGCTGTCCTTTAAGGAGCTCAAACCATAAAGCAGATCTTTTTTCTCCATATGGATGATCTTCCATGTAGCCTGGACCATTACATTCAAAAAATAAAAGTTTATCAATTCCTCTTGCAGACCTTTATGCTTCTTCAGAGAATTGGTAGATTCTCCAGATCAGTGAAGGACATGAAATGATGAATGTAAAGAGAGGAGGAAACTGAATACATCTCATTTATCTCTTTCTACTTGGAAAAAAAAAAAATTCCGAGAAGAAATCTATGTGTTGATATTCCAGTTACAAAATACAGATGAAGGGTCTACTCCATTGCATATCAACTTCACACGAACACTAAATATTAGTAATCAGTAATCAGTGTTAACATGCACATTGCTATTCTGTTATGGAGTTTCAGATAGATAGGCAAACAGATAACATTTCTACTGATTCTACTTTCTTTTATAGTTATGTTGCAACTCCAATAGGGAGACTTGTAACATTTATATAATTTGGCAGGTCTTCTAAGCTTTAATTTCATATAATCTAAATTTATTCTAGTATGCCTTGAGCAATATGAACATATTTTGCTATGTTCCATACTTGAAACATAGGTCCAACAGTATCTGAATTTCTATTACATTGCAGGCACCTTACCTCTTTGGTATGAGTGTGGAAGGAGACAGACATATCCAAAAGAAGCTTCCTCTGTTCCACTCTCCTAACAAAGTCCTGAATCCGCACTTCTAGATGCCGTGCTGCTTTGTAGATCTCTTCAGGATCACACTCCCCAGTCTGAGCCAGTTGCTCTGCTGCTTCCAGTAGCTTGTCTGCATTAGTATAGGTATTCTACCAATACACAACAAAAATAAAGTGCAAATCACAAAACTCTATTCATTAATACTCAGAGAAAATCCTTCCAGAATTCAGGAAGGGAAACCAGTATTTTAACATGACAGCAGTTGTGTGATGTGATTGGAAAAGGAGTTAGCAGAAATTGGCACTGAATAATCCTCAGATAAACGCTGAAGACAGTTCTTATTTGAAATGTGTACACCTTTTCACTGCTTGCTTTTTTTTTTTTTTTTTTTTTTTTTTTTTGTTAGCTTCAGGAAACTCAGCCTGCGGTGATCTCCGAGATCTTTCAAAGACGATGTAAAGAAGCAACTCAGAGTTAACTACTTCATTGGTGGCCGTGGTCTCCTGGGAGATATTTCACAACGCATTTGGTTGTGAAAGGAGTGCTGATGGCTAACAGGTTGTAACATGTAAAGTACATGCACTGAAAAATTATCTCAGAAAAACATGTTGCTTTTTTTTATTGCATTTATGAACTGGCTAAGGAAAAACACCATCTGAAAGATTCTAACTCTATCCAAGGCAGTTACAACTATCTTTAAGATTTATAGAATTTCCATTTCATCGCTTTGGAGTTCTGACTTGTGCAAGGAGCAACCTATACATTCCCTGCTGCAGGAAGGAAATTCCTTTTGTTTCATGGAGTTATTTCACATTGCATTAAAGCAAATTAGCAATTTGTGCCTTGTATGGAGACATAAGTTCATTATAGTCCTTTCCAAAATATTTATACCATTCCTATATTCTATGTATCTGTTTTTCATATTCTACTAATAGCCAACAAGAATCCACAAAAGTATGGTTTTTATTTTTTAAAAACGATTGATTGATTGATTGTTCTGGATGTCCAGTGGGTTGCAAAGATAATAATTTAATTTAAATGTCACGTTTATACTTAAAATTGTTAAAATGTTTTATCATACACTTTGACCCTTTTGTGAAAGAAATGAAATGTGATGCTGTCTATATCAAGACCTAAGTATAACTTAAATATTTTTCCAAGAATACTGAAAAAGAAAAGAAAAAAGATTGTTTTGCTGCCTAAACATGATAGTTTCAAATGCCAGCCTCAAGCCTTGAGAATTAATTTAGTAAAAATTCTGACAGACTTGATGCTATGGAAAATTTTGTCTATGAAGAAGGAAATATCCCTTGAGAAAACATTTCCACAGAAACATTTCCATATTCATCTGAATGCAACTGATAAAAGTGTCCAGAAATAAAGGTTATATATAATAATGTTAAATAGATATAACACACTTGTCACTACGTTCATTTTAATTTGTCAGCAGGACTCCTATTCTGAAATGACACTGTATACTGATATGAAGTTCTCATGTGATACCTGTACTGCGCATGTGTTAATCTTTCCTTTGTTCTCTTTGTTCTTCACCATGTAGACACAGACTTAGGTGTTCTTATTTTTGTTATGAAATATATTACTTTTATTCTTTCCTGGACTCCGGTCTTATTCATGAGGATTGAGGGCAGGGAAACAAGATTCATTTCACCTCTAATTATTTTTATCTCCGCAACACACTGATGGCATTTTTCACAAACTTACCTTTTTAAAAAAATTTTTCCAAAATGATCTGAATCATTTTATAGGCAGCACATATTTTGCCATGTCCCACTTCTGAACCATTGTGCTAAGGAAGCCTTGCCTGCAGGCAAACATCTTCAAGATTGATACATTGGTATTGATCTCCCAAACCCAGAGAATCTGACTACAGGTAGTGCTGTACAACCGTCCGTTTAGTGACTGCTTGAAGTTACAACGGCACTGAAAAAAGTGACTTATGACTATTTTTCACACATGACCATTGCAGCATCCCCATGGTCATGTGATTTACATTCGGATGCAATAGTTCATATTTTATGATGGTTGCAATATCCCGGGGTCATGTGATCCCCTTTTGTGACCTTCTAACAAGCAAAGTCAACAGGGAAGCCAGATTCACTTAACAACCATGTTACTAATTTAACAACTCCAGTGATCCACTTAACAAATGTGGCAAGAAAAGTCATAAAATGGGGCACAACCCATTTAACAAATTTCTCACTTAGCAACATCAATTCTGAGCTCAATTGTGGTCATAAGTTGAGGACCAACTGTATTATTTGTAAACCTGGGCTATCTCTATTCTTCTATGTTACAAACAATCCAACTCACTATTCACCAAAATTTTGTGTTTAAGTCAATGTGGAAGATTTCACAAAATATACCTGTTTGGGTTCCTAATTTTCTGTATTGTTTTGGAACTGTAATGGAGAAAGGGGTAAACATTCATTAGAAGTGTGAGAATAATTGCCTTTAGTTTCATTTAGCATACCTTCATCACTGTGCATGATTGTTTCATAAACATGTGACAACTAACACTCCCCATTTAATTGTTTTTATTTTCTAACAGGGACTCATAAAAGATACTTCCTTTTAAACGATACCAAGTGAAAGAAGCAGATGCAAGTAGTTTGTGCAAAAATTAAGAAGGAAAATTATAGAATTTCTGCCACAAAGCTCCCACTGACATTTTTATAACTTTGATGCAGCCTGGAAGACACCAATGAATAATGCTACATATTAGTCATCCATCTTCATGATCAGATATGTATTGGCTATTGTCAGGACACAGGAAAATATATATTTTTAAAAGGAAATTTAAAGCACTCTTTCCTGGAGAATGTTCCACATCAGCAATGATGGCTCGGTGCACTTCTAAAATTTCTGGAGCTGCCAAGTCACTAATTATAATTTAATCTCCTAATTCACAACAGCATCTTCTTCAGAAGTAAATATGAATAAATTGATTGCTACCTGCATTCATGGAATTACAACTAATCAAGTATTCATGTTGTGCACTGTCCAGAGTTGCTTTCGGTGAGATGGGTGACATTATAAATTTGTTAAGTAAATAAATTTTCAATTAGCATGGATTTTGAGTGCCACTGCATAGCAACACCATCCTCCATCTACTGCACAGCTCTTGAGCTCCTAACATTATTGTATGAATAGTTTTAGTTATTATTAATAACAACATTTAACATATCCCACCATTTAGCTCTTTGAAAGCATAAACACCAACAATTTTTTTCTCCAATTGTAAAATTCTATAGACCTTCTTTCCTTTAATCGTTTTATTCACTTTTTTTGCTAAAGGAAAACAACTGATTCAATGCTGGCATATGGTGTATTAAGCTATCAAGATGTAATTTCATTCTGGAGAGCCCTCATACCCTCCTCAATTACTTGAATGTCGCGGGCCGCACCGATAAGAATAAATTGAGCACCAATTATAATTTGCCCCTGGCAAGCTAGACCCGTTAATGAATTATACCAGTCCCTGTAAGGAATATAATCTAGGGATTAGAGATTGCATCCTAGATTTCGGTATAACACCCTATTGTTAAGAACACCAGAGCAACTGCAGCAGAAACTGGCCATAATACAAGGTGAATATTAGAAAAGGAATAGGATGCTAATAGCTGGGAAGCTTCAATGCTAAATGTAGAACAGCATGGCAGAGAAAAATACAAATGGGCGCAAAGAGAAAACCTGGCTATGGAACAAAAAAGAGATGAGCACAGATGGTTATAATTTGTGTTATTGAAACTCAGTGTACATTTCTAAATCATGCATTTATTCCGGATTGTTCTTGGGCCACTTTTCCACGAAATGGATTTTTATTTTACTCAACTAAATAGTCTATCTGCATATACTCATTTTTTTTTATAAAACTTGCTAAAAAACTATTTTTCTGGAAAGTTCTAACCCTATCATTACTGTTCCTGTTTCTCGGCTGCTGGTATTTTTAATTATTTTAACGTTCGTTATTGTTTTTGTTGTATTTTAATTCTGTGGGCCGCAGGTCACTCCTTGAGATGGGCAGCTACATAAATTGAATGGATAACAAAATAAATAAATAAATTAGAGGTGAGGAGGCTGCCTTAAGCAGCTGATTGTTGGTGTTTGACACGGAAAGCAGCAAATTCTCATGTACCAACTCAGACAAACAAGCTAACAATAAACAACAGTCTAATCAAGGACTCTCCAAGACCACTCCCACTCCCACACTGACAGGGCAAGCCACTAGAACACAGGTGTCAAACTTGCGGTGTCATATTGCCGTCACATGACGTATCGTGATGTTTTTCCCCTTCATGGGGTGGGCATGGCCTGCGCATGACGCATCTGGCCCGCAGGCCACCAGTTTGACAGCCCTGCACTAGAATATAAAATGAGAGCAAACCCAAATTCTCTCTAGCACTGATGATGTTACAGGTAGTCCTCGACCTACAATTGAACCCAAAATTTCTATTGCTAAGTGAGACATTTGTCAAGTGAATGTTATCCCATTTTACTTTCTTGCCACAGTTGTTAAGTGAATCACTGCAGTTATTAAGTTAGTGACACATTTAAGTGACACTGGTTTCCTCATTGACTGGCAAATAGGTGATCATGCGACCCCGGGACACTGCGACCGTCATAAATACAAGTCAGATGCCAATTGTCTGAATTTTGATCACATGACCATGCTGGGATGCTGCGACGATCATAAGTGTGAAAAATGGTCATAAGTCAGTTTTATCAAGGCTGCTGTAACTTTGAATGGCCACTAAATGAACTGTCGTAAGTCGAGGGCTAGTTTGGTGATGAAATGTCTGCAAAATAACAACCAAGCTCAGAGAACCCCAAAGTTCAACTTGTCTACAAATACTCACTTCTAACCATTCTCAAGTATCTCTACTACTGCTGCAAATCCACTGCGAAGGAAGGGGGAAAGTGTTTAGAATGATTTTCTGCTTTGAGAGGCAAAATAACATGATCAGCCTTAATTAAGCATTATGCACTGGATCTGATTCATCCTGAGGTTGGGCAAAGAGCAAGAAAGACTTATTGTTTTAGGCTTTGTGTGTGAATTTTGTAGAAGTAGCCCCAGACTTGCTTTGAAACAAACAACAACTTTCTTTCTTTTTTTTTTTTTTGCTTTCATCCAGCAAGGCAACCTTTATATTATATTCTTAATTACTTTCTCTCTCATACCACTTGTGCATTTGGGGACAGGGTTTGTTTTTGTGTCAACCTACAAAATAAAAGCAATAAATTTAGAGCCTGGATTTTTTTTTTCCTCTCTAGTAGATCGCTTTGGAGAATGAGTGCATACCATTGCTTGGAATCACAAGTTTTTCCCTTCTTGCATATTGTAGACCAGTGATGGCGAACCTATGGCACGCATGCCACAGGTGGCACGCAGAGCCATATCTAAGGGCACGCGAGGTGTTGCCCTATGTCAGCTCCAGCACGCATGCACACGCTGGCCAGCTGATTTTCGGCCTTCTTTTTGGCCATTTTCGCTCTCCCAGAGCTTCAGGAAAGCCTCCTGAAACCTGGGGACAGCGAAAAATGGCCCAACCGGAAGTTCACTTGTGTGTGTCACCCCCAGCTTCCTTTTCGCTGTCAGAGGACTTCAGGAACTTCTTCGGTTTTGGACAGTTGTAGCCAGGCCTCCCACACCTCGGCCCATTTCTTCTGCAGCCAGCAAGGCCTTCAGGAAAGGCCTCTGCAGCTGATAACAGAGCTCTGGATCGATCTAGAGCTCTGTTATCGGCTACAGAGGTCTTCAGGAAAGCCTTGCAAGCTGCAGAAGAAATGGGCCGAGGTGTGGGAGGTCTGGTTGCAACTATCTGAAGGTAAGTAATAGGGCAGCTCCACTGAAGGTAAGCAGTAGGGCAACTCCACAGCTTCAGTGAGGCCTGTGCGCATGCGCAGGGGGGAGCAGCGCAGGGGTTGTGCACATGCGTGGGGGGAGGGCATTGCATTATGGGTGTGGGCACCCGCGTGCACACTATCGCGCGCGCACACACCCTTTTGGCACCCGAGCCAAAAAAGTTTCGCCATCACTGTTGTAGACAAACTGAAGTGCTTTACAAACAAGACATAAATGCATCTTTAAAAAATACACGTAACGGCATCTTTCCAGGCAGGGTTGTGCCCCTTTTACATAGACAGCAACATAAACAGGGGACCTAAATACACACAAGCTTCTAGCAATGATCTAATTTTTTATCGTGCTTCCTGGAAGATTTAGGGAATACAGGGCAAAACCCTTTCTCCTTTTAGACAAAGATGAAAGCACAGAGAAAAAAAGTTCACACAATTTCATGAATTGTGCCTGGTGGATATTCCCCCCCCCCCGGTTTGTGAAATGAGATGAAAAGTCATGCAGAAATAAACCGAAAGGACAGAAGTCAATTTCTAGCAGGATTTTATTCTATACTGTATAACAACAGATGTAAATGCCCAGTGGGTAGGTGGAAGTTAAGTAATGAAAGAAGGGTTAACCAAGGGCTTGTCCCAGCAGAACCCCTGTTGACCTATCTAGTTTGAAAACTAAGCTGATTTCCTGAATGGAAAACTATCAGGGAATGCAGAATTCTAAGTTAAACAAGAAATCAGGAAACATTCAGGAAAACAAAAATGCCAACCACTTTCATACTGTACTATTGACCTGGAAATTGCAGGGCTGTGGCCATGAAATCCATAAGATTCAAGCTTGACTTAAAAGAGACAGTACCGCATCCAAATAACAAACAATATAAAGGGCTGAACAGCAACTCCTTGTTATAAATTTGTTGCCATTTTATTTTTTAAAAAAACCTTACGAGAAATTTAGAAAAAAATTGGTTTTCATTTTCTTATCTTTTGTCTGGTACTAACCAAAACATGATTTGCACAGAATCCCTGAAATGAAAGAAAACTTTTAGCAAGTAATAAAAAGACAAAGATAAAAAAAAAATATCACAGATATCATAGGTATCACAGGTATGAAAACGAAGTTGATCCAATTTTATTATATTCCATCTGGGGACTTTTTCTATGCCCCAATCTTGTAAAATCTAGCATCATACATTGTTCTGATTTATTTTAGCTATTTATGATCTTGCATAAAATTACAACACGTTTTAATGATCTGCAGGCATTCTAAGATACTACAAGTCTCACTAACCGGAAATGGTCATAACTGAATTAGAGAAAATATATTTAAGTATGTTGTTGTTACTGTTATTGTTGTTGATGATGGTGATGTCAGCTGAATTGATCCACTGCAGGATGAAAGCTTCTTCACTGAAGGTTATAGATCAGTGATGGCGAACCTTTTTTTGCTCGGGTGCCAAAAGGGCGCGCACGCGCGCAATAGTGCGCACACGCATGCCCACACCCATAATGCAATGTCCTCCCCCGTGCATGTGCCCACAACCCCCCCATGCTGCCCCCCCTGCACGCATGCATGCAGGGCTCACTGAAGTCTCCGGAGCCTGTGGATGGCGAAAAACAGACCAAATGGCCCAACCGGAAGTTTGTTTCCGAACTTCCGGTAGGCCTGTTGGGTCCATTTTTCGCCATCCACAGGCTCTGGAGGCTTTCCTGAAGCCTGGGAAAGGTGAAAACGACCTCCCCCCCCTCCGGAAAGCTGAAAATCAGCTGGCCAGCGTGCTGGAGCTGACATAGGGCAACGCCTCGAGTGCCCTCAGATATAGCTCAGCGTGCCACCTGTGGCACACGTGCCATAGGTTCACCATCACGGTTATAGATCAAAACTACCATACTGGTAGTAGGAATTTTTCAACCACCTAGTCTAGGGTTAAGAGAGTAGGACTAGTCAACATTTCACCCAGCCAGCATCCATGTGTAAGGCAGTGGTGGGATTCAATTTTTTTTACTACTGGTTCTGTGGGCGTGGCTTGGTGGGTGTGGTGTGCTTGGTGGGCGTGGCTTGGTGGGCGTGGCAGGGGAAGGATACTGTAAAATCTCCATTCCCACCCCGCTCCAGGGGAAGGTTACTGCAAAATCCCCATTTCCTCCCGATCAGCTGGGACTCGGGAGGCAGAGAATAGATGGAGGCGGGGCCAGTCAGAGGTGGTATTTACCGGTTCTCCGAACTACTCAAAATTTCCGCTACCGGTTCTCCAGAACTGGTCAGAACCTGCTGAATCCCACCTCTGGTGTAAGGGAGAATTAAAAGCTGGATGTCCTTGCTCTTAATCCAGTTTTTGAATCACTATACCATCTGGCCCTTCTTTAAATTTGTAATACAACTTGTATCTAAATCTCCTATTCTTATTCATATGCATGCATTGTACATTGTATTACTCACTTGGATCCTTGTTAAAACCTACTTTATGTATAAAATCTAGGGGGAGTACCAGCCTATCGTTGCTTTGAATGTGTACAAAGCCTTGCCTTCACTCAGTCAGAGTTGCAAAGCTGTGCTCACCTCATCACGTGCCACGTTTCCTTTTGAATGTCACTTTTATTCACGCATAACTCTAGAAAATGTTTGTTGGGGTTTTGGTACAATTATATATTTCCTCCACAATGGCATGCCTGGATTTTTTTAAAAAAGTTATATTAATGCTGAACTTAGATAATTGGTTTTATGCATGTATCCATCCTACCAATAATTGGTTTTATGCACCATGCCAGAAAAGAAAGAATGGGAAATTAAATAATTTAGCTGGTATTTGGAAGCATGAATCAGACAAGGTTTTAGGTTTTATTGGCCAAGAAAATTCATACGCTATTCAGATAAAGGATGGAGATATTTAAAGAAACACTGTTGTTTGCCAGCACCTATTAAAATTCATAATGAATTTGACTTTAAAAGGAGGCTGTTTAATCAGTCTTGTAGAGAAAAACCATTCCTTCTGATGAATGCAGAGAGAGTGCCATCTGCAGGACTAAAACTGCTAATTACAATTACTATAATTGTATAGTTTTAAGGAAAGATGTATTTCCTCTTAATTTCCTTTGCATTTATTATCTCCCTTAATAAAGAAAAATATATCTCATTTGAGTAACAAAAAGTGCTACTTTACAATCCCACAGGGTTATACCAAAATTATGCAAGTACTTAAGCCCTGTGTGGTACTATCAATGCTGAGTCCAGTTACCTGTTGCAATTTAGGAATTAAACAATGAGAAGAGACCAGTCAAGATGCAAGAAAACCAAAAGACAGACTAGTGGAGAAATCAGGCAATCAGAAATACAATACATGAAAGTTAGTAAAAAGCTCAGCTAAACCAGGAAGCTCTTTACATTTCTCTGCTTGGGATGATCCTATCTATCTATCTATCTATCTATCTATCTATCTATCTATCT
>QLTV01001495.1:2998954-3011785 GCA_003457575.1 Thermophis baileyi
GACGTCATCGTGACATCACCAGCGGGCCGCTACCAGTTCGGGAGAACCGGTCTGAACCGGGAGGAACCCACCCCTGGTAGACATCTGTGTAGATGTAGATGTTAAGCCAGGGGCAGAAATCTGAAGCAATATGAATTGTAATATGTACATCCTGACATTTATGTCTACAAAGACACAAATATGTTATTACAAGATTAGTGTGAAGGGCTTAGAACTGAATCAATATAGTAATTGAAAATACAAACATCTGTCACTATTCTAGAGAAACAAGGGATATTTCTTTCATTTAGAAAGGATTAAACACATGGTTGCCAGGTTTGTTGAATCAATATTGGCTACACTGTTACATATTGGCTTAGCATATGCACTACCACATGTGAACACCTACTTGCTAATAGTAAGGGAAGAGAAGACAGTTAAGAATAGGAAAGGAGTTACTATAAGGCAGCAGTGATAGTTTTAAAAATTGTCATAGCGGGAACAATGTGTAATATATTATAATAGTATGATATACTAAGCTTCCAAGTGCTCAAAACAGTTCAGAAATATTATTTTATCATAACTTTTAAACAGTAATCCTTTAAAACAGAGTTCCCCAATGTTTCCAACTTTGTGGACCAGCAAAAGGGACGGTGGGGAGAGGGCGGAGAGGGGATGGTTCTGAGTGAACGGCAGGCAAGCGAGTGTGCACACTCCATTTGCGCAAGCGGCGTTCACGCACACCTGCTGCTCACTTAAATGGAGTGTGCACGTTCTCCCACTACTCAGGCAAGTGAGGATGCGTGTGCATGCACACTCACCCGCTGGCCATTTCCATGGCCCAGTTGCAAATCCCTCACGGCCCACAGGTTGGGGACCCATGCTTTAAAATAAAGTATTTTAAATTCTGTATTGCAGTCTTATAGACCAAAAAGTAAACTGTGAGATTGTAAGCTACTTAAGACCAAAATGAGAAATAGAATGGGAAATCAGAAGTCGCATTATATCTCGTTTGACAGTTTCCTATATCTTAAATCCAAAGAGGGAAGACTGCAGGAAAACTGAAATCTGAGACATAATTCAGACTTCAAAAATATTTGTGTGCTAAGCTGTTCTGGTTATACAATACAATTGACAATACAATGTCAAGTTTACAGTACTATACTATATTTCTGTGTTGGAAGCACCGAAGTTCTTCCATGGTAAAAGGATCACCATTGCCTGGGGGACACCCAGTTGGGGGCTCATTTTGTGTTCCTGTGAAGTTGCCCACCGAAGTGGTACCCATCTATCTATTTGTGGTCACCTGCTTTTGAACTGCTGGGTTGGCAGTTGCTGGAGCGAGTGACAAGAGCTCACCCCACCACACAGCAGCAACTGGGTCTTGAACGTGAGCTGCCAATCGTTAGCCCAGTGTCCTAACCATGTGAGCCACCTCGCTCCTAAGTTTGCAGTAGGAAAGATTTGATTCAGATCCAAATCACAGGAAATATTATTTTTTCTAATATTCAGTATTGACTATAATTAGATATTGTGCTGAAGCAGACAGTGAGCGGAATTACCGTGTTTTTCAGACTATAAGTGTATAAGACGCACCAAGATTTCAAAGAGGTAAGTAAGAAAAAAAAGTTTTTGCCCTCCCCCAGCCCCCAGGAGCACTCTGCAGATCTCCCAAACCCTCTGCGCACCCCGTTTTTGTGAAAATGGGCTGTTTTTCACCCATTTTTTACAAAAATGGGGGCATTTTTGCCCTCCCCCAGCCCCCAGGAGCACTCTGCAGACCTCCCAAACCCTCTGCGCATCCCGTTTTCACGCAGGGCGGGGCTTTGGGAGGCCAAAAATGGCTGTATTCAGTGTATAAGACGCACCAACATTTCCACCCTCTTTTGGGGGGAGGGAAGTGCATCTTATACTCCGAAAAATACGGTAAGTGGCTCAATATTTCTTGTGAGCTCTAATTAACTTACCAGGACTCACTAGACTAGACTAGGCTAGGCTAAGCTTGGCTAGGTTTGACTAGGCTAGACTAGACCTTTTCAAACTCTTTCCTCCAAAGTTCTGCTGTGTTTGGTTACTATGAAAATAAACTTCCAATAGATACTATGGAATTATATTTAAATGCCTGTGTGAAGTTAATAAAAAAGAAGTAATTATAATAAATCAACCATCATGACTCAATTGAAACTAGCAGTATATAAATTATCATTTGTAATGATTATTTTGATATGTTTATCATTTTATATCCTTGTTGTATGCCAGGCAGAGTCACTCTGTGAAATGGACGGCCATGTAAATGCAATAAGTAAACAAACATACACATAAATAAACATAAATCCAATTTAAAAAGTAGACTAAAGCATCACTTTGAAATGATGTTATCAAATTCTATAAGCATTCCAAATACTATATTGATTACTAGCAATAAACAATAAAGAGGTAAACTAATGTTTAATCAATGGCTGGCCCTAGCTGAAGCTCTCTCTCTATTTTTTATTTGGGCAGATACTTTCTCTGACTCTATATCAGGATTCACTATATTTCCCCACAGGAAATGTTTGTGCATTAATTACCATGGTTTATAATTAATTGGATCCAAGGCATGATGCCACCAAAGTTATAAAATGGGCATCATTATTGACTAATGTGTATCATGATGTTTCACATAAATACAAAAGTTGTGTGAAGGTGTCATGATACATAGATTGTCGTTTCCCCTGCAGAAGTTCTTACTTATAATATTCAACACTGCACCAACTCAGAAGCTAATGGATTGGATTTAGATATTCCCTACGAGCAAAAAACACATGGTTTAGTAAGTCAGGTCCAGTGACAGCACTATAATTTCTCTGACTAATTTTGGATGTACAAAATCTTGACTGTATTAATTTCAACAGCTGTGTGCCTGGAGTTCTGATATACTGGGAATAAGTAAACAATAATTTCCAAATCACTTTATACACGTCTTTTGTAACTATATGCAATGTTGGAAATAAGTCCTTATAGATATAATTTATTTGACTTTTCTCTTATATTTCTTCTTCACACACAAGCTGTGGTTTAGAAAGACATGGCCTAAAATTATTTCCTAAAGCTAAGGAATAACCAGTGTGGTTTCATGTGACAGAATTTATCAAATTATTTTATTTATTTATTTATTTATAGATAGATTTCTATGCTGCCCAACTCCCGAGGGACTATATATTTTTTAAATTGGCCCTCATATCATCAGATTGTCTTTATCCTGTGTCACTTTTCCTTGATGTGGTTTCCTGTAGTTGTATTGGACTACGACTCCCAGAATTCCCTTGTTACCTTGGATCATACTGGTTGAAGTCTATAGGCGTTGTCCTTTATGATGGGGAGAGCATTATTTTGTGAAAAAACAGGACTACATTTAATCATTGCTTCACACATGAATAAGCTATTACATTACCTGCTGAACATCTTGCTGGAAAACACAAAGTTGAAGCCGCTGATGTAACCGAACCTTCCTGTGTTGCCAGATGCTCTCCAAGCGCCGCTGGTGATGTAAGACCTCATGGACCACATCCAAAACTTGGTGAACAGCCTTGGAATAATTTGCTGTAGCAGTGAGGGATTCTGAGTTTCCAGGACTCAAGGGACGTTGCAGGACATCCAGTAAAGCTTTTCCATCCTGACTTACCTGAAAGATACAGGAGGATATTTCTGTCATGCTGTTAAAAACTGATTGTACCAGATAATTTTGCTTGTAAACTGTTTGTTAAAAGTCAAGTATAATTTGGAAGGATCTCTTTTTTGCTGCTTCTGTAAATTTGGTTAGAATTGAATCTCTGAAAGACATTGGATAAATGATTTCTAAGATTGAAGTAAATAATTTGCAAATGCACTTTCATCTCAGGAAACCAGTTGTATTAGCTTCTGATAAAAATGTGCTTTTCTCTTATTGTTACATCGCTATTGTTTTTAAATAAAGTAAATTATTTTTATTTCACTCTAGTATGTCTCCCCTGAGATCCTGAAGTCAATTAGGCAAACTAAAAACATTTTGATAAATAAAATGTATTTGTAAAAAAAAACGCAGCCATGGTGAAAATGTCATATGGAAGAATTTAATACTCTTTAGTTTACTTCGTTGTTATGTAGTAGTAGGAGTCTCAAAAGAAAATTAAGTTGTGAAAATATTTTCTCATACATTTAAAAGTGAAACTCACCCTGATTCTCTAGCAATCCAGTGACTTCTGCTATGTAATCAATTGCTTATGATTATCAATCATTAGTATTACGATAATACTACATCCATTAAGTGCTGCCTCAGAGGAATCCATATTTAATTAATTAGCAAAAATTAGTTAACAAGCAGATATTAGAACCGAAGCAAGCCCTAGAAAATTCCCATGTAATTAAGTTCTAAATCATATATTTCCTCCCTCCCTCCCTCCCTCCCTCCCTCCCTCCCTCCCATCCTTTCATATAAAATGTCTTGAAATAAAGCAGAAGTCTTCAAACTTGGGAGTCCCTTGGGAGTTGGGCGGCATACAAATTTAATAAATAAATAAATAAATAAATAACTTGGCAACTTTAAGACTTGTGGACTTCAACTCCCAGAATTCTCCAGCCAGTATAGCTGGCTGGAGAATTCTGGTAGTTGAAATCCACAAGTCTTGAAGTTGCCAAGTTTGGGGACCCCTGAAATAAAGGATCTGGAAGAACCAGTCATATTATCTTCCAGTCATGATAGGGATGTGTTCTCCTGTAGAGAGCAGACCTGCAAATTCAGGGTTCTTCTGAATTCATGGCTCCTATTGCAACAGGAGGGCCTTTGCTCAAGTTGGTGCCCCAATTATGGCCTTATCTAGAACAGGGTACAGGTTATCCCCTTGTGATTTCCAATATAGGGATTAATTGAAAATGTCACTTGGTGCAAAATGTAGCAGCCCTATATACTTACTAGATAATCATTATTATCATGTAACACCACTGCTTCATCACCAGTGATTAGTTTCTGCATGCAATTCAGAAGTGATTGTTTATTTTCTTAGCCCTTTTGATTTCTTGGGAGATATGGGTTGGGTATCCACAGTATTCTCTCTGAACTAGACCATGTCAAGCAAGCAAATTCATTCTTGAGCAAATGGTTCCAAGCTATATAGGTATTAGAGAATTCCGAAGACTATGTCCAATGTAACTTACTTGATGCTAATTGCTTGGATTGCATCACTCATCTTCCCGAGGACAGTATTTTTTACACCATGGGATTCCTAAAACTGCTATTAGAATCACACAGCTTGAAAATGATTTTACACTCCTAAGTAAAGTCTGTTGCAGCCTGTAACTCAGGCTACAATCCTATACAGATGTTTCTGGAATAAGACAATGAGATTACTTCTAAATACAAGCATGAATTGCACCGTCTCCTGAACTGAATAAGAAACTTGATAGTACTAGGATTTTTTTTTTTTACAGAAGATCCATTAGCTAGGCTATTTAATATATCAGCATGGAATGAAAAACCAGATGAACACGTCATATAAATTATGTAGCTCATAACCCTCAGTACTCCTTTTGCATATTCAACCATCTCTGTTAATTACATTGTGAAATCTCCTGGTGATTATTAAAAATCCGTCTAGAAACACTCACCTCAGTGTAAGCCTGAGTGACCTGTTCATAAAGAGACTGATGATGATGGATGGCCAATTCCAGGTTTTGCATTTCCGAGGGGAGACCTCCTTCACTGCACATTTTGCACCAGGCATCTACACCAGACAGAAACTGAAAGAATTGCAAGAAGAATTTACTTAATTACCAAAAACCTAACAGCTTACCTAATTACCAAAATAAAAAAATAACTAAAAAAACCCATCTCTTTTCACCATCGCTAAAAAAATTAACAGCTATCAGCAATAAAACATGTAACAATAACAAAAATAGCATAACACAGCACAGCCAGCCAAACTATAATGCCATTTTCTAGTTGAAATGTGGTCCATAATACACATTGCTTCATAATTCATTCGATAGACTCAAGAGGGCCCTAAGCTTGTTTTTCATTAAATTCTCTAGTTCGCAAACAATTTTGGACAACTTCCAAAATTTAAAAATCATCTGTAAAAGTAGCAGAGCAAGGATTCTTCCCCTACCACCCAGGGGTGAAATGCTCTCGGTTCGCTCGTACCTGTTGGTCGCCGTAGAGCCGGTCGCCAAGGTAGCACGAGGTGCCGCCCACCCACCCAGACGCCGCCATTTGGGTTCTTTTACCCTCTGCGAATGCACAGAATGCTTTGCACATGCGCAGAGAGTAAAAGAACCCAAATGGCGGCGTCTGGGCGGGTGGGCGGCACCTCGCGCTACCTTGGCGACCGGCGCTATGGTGACCGACAGGTACGAGCGAACTGGGAGCATTTCACCCCTGCTACCACCACCCCCCACAAAAGAAAAGCTAATAAAAATCTGTTTGTTTGTTTTTTTGCTGCCTTTAAGAAAAAAAAAACATTATGGTGAGGACAAAACAAAAATAGGAATCAAAATTTTGTGAAAGGAAACTAATTGCTTTAGATAATTGCAGTTAGGTTAGAAGAATTTATTATTAATGCATAAGGCAGCCAAAAGATTCTCTCTCTCTCTCTCTCTCTCTCTCTCTCTCTCTCTCTCTCTCTCTCTCTCTCTCTCTCCCCCTCCCTCCCTCCCTCCCTCCCATACACAAATACAAATTAATTTTTAAAACAAATTATAATTTTTATTTCTTTGAACTTCTTGCTTCCTACTCTAGATGCTCAAGACAGAATGGTTTACCCTCAGCACCCAAACAGTCCAAATAATCTTTATTTGGGAGCTACAATATAACTCTGCTGCCTCTAGTGCCTGGAGAAATGACGAAATTCTGCAATGTTGGATATAAAAAAAAAAAAAAGTCCAGAGAAAAATAGGAAACTCAGGGAAAGAAAAAAAAAGATTTAAACAAAAATTCTGCCAAGTTTGCAAAGTAGATTTTATAACCATTGTGCTATTGTAGTGTTTGTGGTAAAGTTAACTCAAAAGGCCATTAATGGGCTAAACTTGAGCCCACTGGCTCATTTGAGGAGGTATTGCTGCCTCTGCAAATTAGCCAATGAAATATTTGAGGTAAACCCTGTAACAAATTTAGTGCACCATCCAAAGCAGAGACATGCTTTTGCCCTCCCAAAATGGATGCTGACCTGTTATAACGAGTCCATATGAGCTCCTTGACACATCTTAATTCGTCAGGTTAGTCCACTAGAATCCAAAACTAACAATCAAATGAAGCACAGCCATATTATCAAGCTAGAATAATTTTTTTAAGACAAATGGGTTTTGAGGTATTAGATAGTAGATCCATAATCTATACTTCATAATAGATTTTAAGATCATAGATCAGCTATAAGAAATCACTTGAATTGGCTTCAAAGTCCTACATCCATGACATATGCACACTTCGATCACATTTATGACCTTGCCTTCTTTATATATCAAAAGTGTTGATCAATAATTATTTTATTTCAAATGGAACATGATACACTGATACACCTCTTTGCAAACTCACACTTAAGTGCATTTCATTACTTCTTACTAATCTTCCCATATTTTTAGATTAAATTATCTACTACTCATTCTGTTGTGCTTAAGGACTTTAACTGTATAACAATAAAAAAATAGCCAACAGCTCCAACATTTGAGAAACATTAAAAAACTGTAATACAAAGTTTCTAATCTGCTTTCAAAGTGTCTCACCCGTATCTGGCTCCTGAAATGCTATGCTCCCTGAAGTGTATTATCTCAAACATTTTTATCCCAAAAGAACGTATTGCAAGCTTGCAATGTCTAACAAGATAATCAACCAACAGACCAATGAGATTAAAAAGAAAACCTCACTCCAATTTTATTCAGGAATAAAGTCCTCCTTCATTCAACATATTAACACATTCTAAATAAATTAGATAATTAAAATGAACAATGAGCATTGTTCATGCAAGAAATTTATCTAAGTGGTTGCTCGGAGTTGACAATGACTTGATGGCACATAATTAATCAATAATCATTCAATCAATGATTATTATACATGTATTTGATTATCTATTGTCTCTCCTAACAGAGGAGCAGATATGCAACATAGGATCATTTCAAAAGTAAAAGCATTCAGCGATAAAAATTAAACTGGCGCATATACATGACAACAGACATCAATCAAAAGCAGTAAGTCTGGGGATGAAGTTACATCCAAATAGCATAGATGAACAACACCAGCTTGTGCTACGATCTATCATGCTTTTCTTACGGAGATGACTTCCAGCAATTTAAACCAGAACCAATCACTACTATTCTAGGATCTGCATCCTCATCAGAGAGATGAATTTCTGTCTGCAAAGATATTGCAGATAAGTTGTGGAGAATTCTGATTCATGAGGAAATGCTGAAGGGAAAGAAAAGGAGAGCAAGAAAGCCTGAGATCTTTCGTGTGGATATCCTTATTGGTATTACAACCTCAAGGATTAAAAAGGCAATTTCAGATTATATTTTGATTGAATTGTCCAAAGGCTGCCTATTCTCAATTATTCAAGATCCCCATGTTTAGGCTATTGCTGTTATTATTTATGTGACTATGTTAGCAAAAGGAAAGAAAAAAGGAAAACAAATGATATTTTTGGAGGAAAGGCAAGTGAAGGATATTGTCAAGCAATAGCTGAACTTCTTTTAAAATATGCTCTTAATGCTTCTCATATGCTTCCAGACAAAAATATTTAGAAGTTCAGAAGCAGCAGAAAACTAAAAGCAGCTCTCAGTATGAATTAATAGAGTGCTCCTGAAAGTCCAAACAAACAAACAACACTGAGTTAGATTAATTAATTGATTTAGTATAAAATACTATAGATTAATTTGTTCTCAGGATTGCTCTTCCCTTCCATAATTAAAAAGTTCACATTCTCCAATTACTAATAGCAATAGCACTTATTATATACCGCTTCATAGTGCTTAACAACCCTCTCTAAGCAGCTTATAGAGTCAGCATGTTGTCCCCAATAATCTGGGTCCTCATTTTACCCACTTCGGAAGGATGGAAGGCTGAGTCAACCTTGAGCCACTCAGAATTGAACTCCTGGAGTCAGCAGTGAGTTAGCCTGCAAGTACTGCATTCTAACCACTGTGCCACCACAGCTCAGTGAATCCTGAACACATTCCTGAAATTCAGTGAACTTTCCTGTTCAAACTGAATTTCAGTGGCCACAAGTTAACTAGAGATTTTCAGTTTAAAAACAACAAATTAAAGTAATTTAAATGCAATGAGATCCAATAGATAATTAAATGGTAAAATATCCTAATGATTTCAGTGCAAATTTTTCCGCCCAAAATGTTTGAAATGGATTATGGAATATTATAAGTTAATAGGAAAAAATATCCTTCTGAATCAAATTTATGATACATTAGTTATTCCCTCCTTGTTAATGAACCTTGTATTACATCTTATTTATATTAAAGTGAACTTTCTGTACATAAAAGGGGAAGACTGCTTTTATGAATATGATAAGAACAATGATAATTAACTAGATTTAATTCACTTCAGTTAGATTCAGGTAAAGCAGTTAAACATTTCAATCTAAAGCTGTGGAATTTCATGAAAAAAATACTATGTCCATCTTGACCACAAAACTGAATCCTAGCTTTGAAAACTTATCTGAGTAGACACAAAGGGGACAAAACATTACAAAAGAATGTACCAGAAAATGGCAAAGTTTTAAAGATTGGTATAAATGTAATTGCTAGAAATATGAAAAAGGAGAGAGAGAAATTTTAGTCTAATCAGATAAAACTATATATCATGTATCACTGGAATATCTGGCTTTCCTTAGTTACACAAGTTATGCTAAGATGTGTTCCTTTCAAACATAAACACTGATGAATCCAAGGACTTCATCTTTTCTTTAAAAAAAAAAGAGTCCTAGAGAGTACAGCAGGTGTGACAGAGGCACTGGAGAGCATTGCAAAAAAATAAAATAAAAAAATGATACCTAAATATTTAATACTAGAGCTCTGTTGTACCCCTCTTCTTCATATATCTTAAGCATTAATCTATTGGACAAAGAAAACCTCTTTTATTGGGATCTCTTTGTAGGCAACAGTGACACCATGTGGGACAAAAGATAGGAAGGCAACCCATGCTGATTTCTATTGCCACAAACTGGCAGGGAAAAAATGGACAACTGAATATTTAAAAAATATGTTTGAATTCATTTTTTCTTTAAAAAATGCAATTGAAAATAACTGAAATAGCAGCCAGAAGATCAGTTAGTTAGAGCTTCTACCAAATTCTGTAAGATGTACACATGCTATACACAGAAGTTTGATATCACTAGGGCAAAAAAGCATGCACAAACTAATCAAACCAACACTGTAGTAATAGATGTTGCATGTACTCATCTTTGCATTACCAACACCTATATGTTGAATGTAGTAACTAAACTCAACCATTGTTTTGCTTGTCTAAAAAATAAAGCACAGCATATTTATTGACACGTGGGTTTTAAATTAATCCTGCATGAATTTTCAACTTTCCATAACAGATTAAAAAAAACAAACACCACAGCCTAAGCCTACTAAGTAGGTTAGCATGCAGCTGTGAACAGTATTCTTTTGTGTGGCCATGAGCTTTTCTCTTAACTCTCCACTCTCACGTCACTCTGTCTAGCCTAAGCCAATAGAAAAAGAGATACACTGTATTGAACAGGCTGGAGAAAGATTTTTTGGGAAGGGGGAGAGGAGCCCAATGTTAAAGCTCAAAGCAATAGCCAACTCATAGTTCTTGAAACAGTCGGAAAATGCAAGGAATACACCAATTGTATTAATTATATTGATGGCAATTTAAACTAGATCAAAGCCACAGACAAGGCAGAAAGGCATCTGACTCAGTAAAAATTACATACCTGTTCAGCCTTCTGGTGAAACACAGCAGACATGGCCAGTATAGTGCTACGCTCATCCAGTGCTGCAGCAAAGCTCTTCCACTCTTGATCTAGCTGTGTTGAAATCTGCTTAATTTGTTGAGATGCATAGTGGCCAGCCTCTGAAAGCCTGGATGCAACGGACATGATGCGATTTATATTCACGTAGGCATTCTGAAGAGAAAAATCAAACGGGAGAACTGAAATTTATACTTTAGTACAATTAATAAGAAAATTAGAGTTTCCTTATTGTTGTTCACCTACAGACAGAATCTTGCCAGACTAAAGCTACTATCTGCATAACTATAGATATACTCTGTGAATTGCTAGGGAGGGGCCACTTTAG
Source organism: Thermophis baileyi (assembly GCA_003457575.1). Classification (NCBI taxonomy): domain Eukaryota; kingdom Metazoa; phylum Chordata; class Lepidosauria; order Squamata; family Dipsadidae; genus Thermophis; species Thermophis baileyi. Next base: position 3,010,214 of record QLTV01001495.1, read on the forward strand.
CCCTTTTCCTGTCTACCAGACTTTCTAAACTCCTTTGATTCTTTGCCCTCTGAAAAGCAGCCTCTCTCTCTTAGGACTCCAGACATTCCATCACATAATCCAATAAAATATTTTAAAAGGAGACAGTTGGGGAGGGTAAGAAGAACATTTACAATCAAAGTAGCAGTGAAAGGAATCTAAAAGCCAAGCTGAATAGTCAACAAAATCATATGGTAAAGTTTGCATTGCTTGATGCAACATGTAATTGATTTGCAGATAAAAGATTCAACATCTGAATACAGTCCCTATATTAGCCTTCTTGGTCACTGTCCATATGTATAGATTTTATCTCCCAGAATTCCCCATCCAGCCTGATTATTGGTGAGAATTTGGAAGCTGAACTCCACATGCCATTGAGGTTGGAGAAGAACATGCTTTGTGCAGTGTTCTCTGCATCTGAAGATAAACCTGGTCAAAAAAGATTAGTTGGGACATTTCTGATTTAGTGTACCATTTTCATGTTGATGTATTTAAATAGCTCATCTACAGCACAATGTAATGCATGCTAGCAACATGATTCCTCTGATTATGCAGTTCATTTTCTGAGCCAGGGGTCCTCAACCACCGGTCCATGGATTGGCACCGGGTTGCAGCATGCTAGAAGCCAGGGCGTGCAAACAAGCGAAGCCCCATCCACGGGATCAGACAGCACATGAAACCACATCCCCTCCGGTCTGGAAAAACCTTTCTCCACGGAACCGGTCCCTGGTGCCCAAAAGGTTGGGGGCCACTGTTCTGAAGTATATAAATATAGGCACCAAAATACTATTTTGATAAAGGTCATACCAACAGATTTCAGTCTATGTACATATATAATACAAAGTATTCATAATTTTCTATATGTGCAAAAAAAAAGAGTTTTTTTAGTACAATGAATATAAAATACTCTAATTGAAATTATTCCTTCTTTTTCCTGATTTATAGTAAATATTTGCCCTGCTATAGAAACAGAATATGCAGAATCCATTACCAGAATAAGCCAATTATTTCTGCAAAACGAAGCTCTTTTTCCTGATGCTAGTAAGAAAACAATATGTGTGTGTGTGTATGTATGTATATATGTATATGTATGTATATATATGTATATATGTATGTATATATGTATATATGTATGTATATATGTATGTCTATATATACATATGTATATATATATATGTATATATGTGTGTGTATGTATGTATGTATGTGTGTATGTGTATATATATGTGTGTATGTGTATATATATATAAAAAAAACATAGATATATCCTCTTCCCTGGAACAAGCTGATAAGGAGAAAGATCATGTGGCTCAGAGGCTAAAGCAGTGATGGCGAACCTTTTTTGGTTCGCGTGCCAAAAGGGGGTGTGTACGCACGCTAGCGCGTGCCCACACCCATTCCCTCCCCCCACGCATGCGCATAACCCCCCCTGCGCTGCCCCCTGTGCATGTGCACAACCCCCCTGCCCCCCCGTGAATGCGCAAAGGCCTCACTGAAGCCTGGGACCGTGAAAAACGGCCCAACTGTCAAACCGGAAGTTCGGAAAAACGCACT
>QLTV01001495.1:3022922-3060422 GCA_003457575.1 Thermophis baileyi
CCGAGTACTCTTTAATATCTTCATAAACGACCTAGCTGAGGGAATAGAAGGGGAACTAACCAAATTTGCAGATGATACTAAGCTGGCAGGAATAGCTAACACCCTAGAGGATAGGCTCAAGATACAGATGGATCTTGACAGATTTGAACATTGGGCCCTATCTAACAAAATGAAATTCAATGCAGAGAAAAGTAAAGTCCTACACTTAGGTAAGAAAAACCAAAAATATACATATAAACTGGGTGAAACCAGACTCAATAGCAGTGACTGTGAGAGGGATCTTGGAGTCTTAGTGGACAACCAGCTAAACATGAGCCAGCAGTGTGCAGCAGCAGCCAAAAAAAGTCAATACAATCCTAAACTGCATTAACAGAGGGATACAATCTAGATCTAGGGAGGTACTAATACCACTCTATAAAGCCTTAGTTAGACCACACCTAGAGTACTGTATCCAATTTTTGTCACCACAGTACAAAAAAAACATCGAGACTCTAGAAAAAGTGCAGAGGAGAGCAATCAGGATGATTAGGGGAATGGAAACTAAAACATATGAAGAACGGTTACAAGAATTGGGCATGGCTAGTCTAGCGAAGAGAAGGACCAGAGGAGACATGATAGCAGTGTTCCAATATTTGAGGGGCTGCCACAGAGAGGAGGGGGTCAAGCTATTTTCCAAAGCACCAGAAGGCCAGACAAGGAATAATGGATGGAAACTGATCAAGGAGAGATTCAACGTGGAAATAAGGAGAAACTTTCTGACAGTGAGAACAATCAACCAGTGGAACAGAAGTTGCCTTCAGAAGTTGTAAGAGCTCCAACACTTGAGACTTTCAAGAAGAAATTGGACTGCCATTTGTCGGAAACGGTGTAGGGTCTCCTGCTTGAGCGGGGGGTTGGACTAGATGACCTACAAGGTCCCTTCCAACTCTGTTAATCTGTTAATCTGTTAATTCAGTGATTGGAAAATATGAATCAATGAATTCAACAACAACTCTGGAAAATTCATGGGGTGCCTTTAAAATTAGCAACCTTGATATCAAACTTAACAAAAAATATCTTATTTTCAATGATCTTTATGCCTTGTTGAAGTTCAAATCTCAGATAACAGGAAATTTGTGCAGGTAGACAAACTGACACATCTTTCCTAGTTGCTGATGTGTCTTCTGTAGCTGCATGTCTTCATATTCCCCCAAGAAATATAAGGCCATTAATCTTTTATAATTCTCTGGTGATTTAGTTGAATATCATAAATTCTTTCACAGATAAATGTCTTTTAAAGATAATTATCTCTCTAGCTCATTATCTCGTGTGTTTTCTGCTTGAAAAGCAGGGACACAGAATTGTTAAGTGCTCCAAAATTGCATTCAATTTATTGAATTCTTCTTTCTGAAGGATTCAGAGATAGTATCCAGGATTCCTCTATGCAATATTTTGGTAAACGTATAAACTAGAAATCTGAGCTAGATCCCTATACATGTATTTTAATTTCTCAACTGATATTAAAATGAAGACCTAATAATTCACACCTAATAATTAATTAGAATTCTTTTGACAATTCTAGTCTTTTGGTTTAGTGTGATTGAGCAAACAAATTAATACAATCTATTTAATTGCTCCCGCTGGACTCTTTTTGCTAGCAAAGGTGTTAAGCAAACCAAACTCCCTATCATTTGTTTGACCTGAAATATGTACATGTTGTTGGAACAAATTAAATATCAGTGAGATTTCCTGGTTTGCTTGGCCGCTAACATTGGAAGTAGATGTTGAGTGGAAGAAATGAAACAGCATACAGGTAGTCCTTGACTTACAACAGTTTATTTAGTGACCGTTCAAAGTTACAACGGCACTGAAAAAAGTGACTTATGACCGTTTTTCACACTTATGACCATTGCAGCAATAGTAGTAGTAGTACTTAGACTTATATACCGCTTCATAGTGCTTTACAGCCCTCTCTAAGCGGTTTACAGAGTCAGCATATTGCCCCCAACAATCTGGGTCCTCATTTTACCCACCTCGGAAGGATGGAAGGCTGAGTCAACCTTGAGCCGGTGAGATTTGCTTTGTAGCATCCCCAGGATCATGGGATCGAAATTCAGATTTTTGGCAACTGGTTAATACTTATGACCGTTGCTGTGTCCCAGGGTCATGTGATCACCTTTTTCAATCTTCTGACAAGCAAAGACAATGGGGAAGCCAGATTCACTTAACAACCATGTCACTAAGTTAATAACTGCAGTGATTCACTTTAACAACTGTGGCAAGAAAGGTCATAAAATGGGACAAAATTCACTTAACAAATGTCTCACATAGCAACTGAAATTTTGGGCTCAATTGTGGTCATAAGTTGAGGACTACCTGTACTTGTTTTTATGGTCTTTCTAGAATCTAGAATCAGGGGTGTCAAACTGGATTGCTTGGAGGACCGGATCAGTATTGTAGCTGTCCTCCGTGGGCCGGCCGAGGAGGGGGGAGGAGACAGGACAGACGGCCTCCTGCATCACCCTGCCGGCCAAGATGGGGTGTGTGGGGGGGGCTGAAGGCGGGCCCCCCACACCCTGTTTTGGCCCGCAGGGTGCTGGAGGCCATCCAGGCCAAGAACAAGGCACAGGGGGAACCTGTGCCCCGCCGTGCCCCATTCTTGCTAGCATAGGCACCACAGGCCGGTCCTTTGCTATTTCCAGGCCGGCCCCATGGGCCAGATCTGGCCCACGGACCTTGAGTTTGACACCCCTGATCTAGATCATCCTACCAATAGCAAATATCTGTAAGTACATTCTAAATTCATACGTTGATATAAATATAATCTTAAACAGTCAAATCCTTAGAAGCAAGTTTACAAGATTTACAAAGGAGGTAATAATCATTCAGACATTTACTTTCATACCTACTGATGAATTAATTAAGGTGCACAATTCCATCAAGGATACTGCAGCATAGTAATAAATTTATGTGGGGGCATGTCAGCAATGCCCTCAATTATTATCCTGTAGAACACTCTGCAACAGACATCCTATTTACTACTATTGAAGCAGCTTTTCATACAGTATTCACGTCAGGTAGAAAAACGCTTTGATTCATAGATCTTTTGCTCCAAAATAAGCTTCAGAAAGTAGAGAAGGCTCCCAATTGTAATGTTCTTTGACATACATACATACATACATACATACATACATACATGTAATATTAATGAATTTTTTTGATTATAATAGTAAAATCTAATACAAACTAAACTTAAAGAAAGAACAGAAAATGGAATGAGTAAAAACGTGCAAAGAAAAAGAGAAAAGAAAATACCATAAAGAAAAAGAAATATATAAACAAGTGACTTCCAACCTTCATCACAAGTACAAATTAATTTAGTGACTCCTCACCCTTCTCTAAAGTTACAAACGTTTATTTCTCCATTCCATATTCTATCTCTTACCTATAAACAAATCCATAAAACATCATCTTTTCACTTTTGGTGTAAGCAGAATGTTCATAAAGAATAGCCAGAAGTAACAACATATCTTGTTTTAACCGTGATCAAATAAGCCAACTTTGTGTTCCTTCCTTTTACTTCTAATAGTCTTGATTTTTAGTTCATTCAAATATTGTTATAGGATTTGATTTCTCTTCATTTCTTCTTTGTCCCATTGCATAGAATTTTTCAAGGCTTTAACAAGCTTCTTTTATAAATCCAATGGGAAAAAATTACCCTGGTCACTTTCTTAGTTTGTCACTTTTATTTCCATTTTAAAACTTCAGCCAATTTCTTTTGCAGATTCAGTGAAACAGTCTTTTCTAAGTCATTCTCTTGGCCTGTCAATTTTAAATCTACTTCCAATACCATCTCTATCTTGTCTTACCATTACTGACATTGTTGATGTTGTGGCTACTATTTTTTAATCCCAGTCTTCAAAAGTCTTCTTCGGTATTTTCGTTGTCATAATGCATCTTACAGGCATATATATCATTCCTTAAAATTTTTAGTCCCCTCTAGTGTCGTTTTTGAAATCATGAAATTGCTTATCTATGTCATGTCATATAAAAACAAATTCAGGATCTACTTCCCATGAGAAGCTATTTATATTTTATAATTAATTCCAAAATCTTATTGTAACTTTCAATATTCCAATTTTATCTGGGCCCTTATTCTGCTTATAATTTTGACTGTTGATTGTCTGTCATACATTCCCCTTTCTTAAATTTTGTCACCCTGTTGAGTTTCTCTTGGCCAGTGTGTGTCAGGCACGAAAGATCAGGGCCACATGTGAAGGTCCAATTAAGCTGATTTATTGGTACTCATGCATATGCACAGAAATATTCTCAACTTACAATGGACTTCAAGGGAGTGGGTGGGTGGACTTAGTTCGCTTGTGGCAACGTAGAGGTTGTAAGCTGATTCTTCTTTTAATTCCACCTTCAGGTTCTTCCACTCTTTCCCTTACAGTGTGGCACTTTAGATACACTTATATTCTGCTTTTTTTCTCTATTCCTCTCATTAGATTCTGAAGATAGGGTCTTTCCGGGTAAGTTTCAAACCACACAATGTGAGGATCAGTAGGAATCCACAAAAGCAATCAGAAACTCTACTGTGTCTGTCTGTGCTTGTTTACATGCTGGCATAAACAAAATGAAGGAAAAAATACCAGAAAAGCACAATTACTAAGATTACCTAAAGGAAACAAAATGAAATGGAGAGGCAGAAGAATGTATCTCCATCAGAGGTTTTACCTTTCAGGGCAGCTACCAGCATGCAAAGGCACCATTCTGACCCAGGTCCCCAAACATGACCAACCCTCTGAAGTTAACTCAAATATTTCTTTATTAGGAGCGCCAGGAGCCCCGGCAAACTTTCTCTCTCACAGCAGGCTAACAAGTCTGTCCGGCTGGAAGATGAATAGTTGTCTGCCACATCTGTTCATCTCCACCCCCTGCCTTTTATCCCCAGAGCTATGGTGGGGCTTCGCTAGCAGCGGTGGCTCTTCTGTCCCAAGGATCGGCTCACAGATTTCCACTGCTCTCCTCTCCTCTGCCTTCTGCGCATCCATTCTCCATTGAGAGCTGACGGATGGCCCAGGCTCTGCCTCTGCCTCTGTCTCTCTGTCTCTCTGTCTCTCTCTCTCTCTCTCTCTCTGACAGCTCCCTTCCCTCTCTCTCTGACAGCTCCATTCCCTCTTTTCCCTCAGAACTCTCAGGTTTTCTTGATGCTGATCCTGACTCCCACGCCTCCTCCTCATCTGATTCAGCTGCTGGAGGGGCCAGCAGCCGACCAGCCACAATAGGTACATTTTGTATACATATAGAATGTTTTATAGACTTATTTCTCTTGGTTTATGCCTGCAGTTTTCAGATTTGAATTGTCACATCTGCACTGGTGCCTGATCTGAATTTCAAATTTCTCTTTTGCAATGATTTGAATTCAGAATTTGAACTCTGCTTCAATCTGTGGGCATAACAGTGAGGCCAGCTTGAAAGACTTCCAGAAAATATTAAGGTTTAATTCTGCACAGCATCCTGTGTTGTTGTTTTTTTTTGTTCTGAAAAGCAAGTGGCATTCATTTATGATTTCTAAATTCCATAAAACTGCTGCAACATCTCCAAATTATAATAATGAAAAAAATACATGAAATCTTGTGAAGTAAAATAGAACAGAAGATCTGTCTAAAGATTTAGTGCTCAAATGCTTAGTAAGCCATTTCTAATACTTGTAGAGAAAAGAATACAATTTTGCATGCTAAATATTAACTGCTGGCTCACAGATGTTTTAAAGATGTTTCACCACGTAGCATTCTAAATCAGCATTATAGGGTGTCACATTTCTCACTGCTATAGAGAAATTGTAGGATGAGATTCCAAAACTCTTTTCTAAACAGGAGATATATGTCTTTTCCATTAATATTTTGTCCATTATCTCTGGTTATCCTTACTCTATACTCTTTTTCCATAGTGAGTGGGAAACATTTAGACTTATACAATGTTGTGAAACTAACACAAAAGCTCTAAAATCTTGGACTTTTGTGAAAAGATATTGAACAAAGGCCAAAGATAAAAAGGAAATGAAAAATGGCACTTTTAAGTTGTGCATTGAAACACTGAAAAGATAGATATTTTTTAGTTTTGCAGGAGCCCTTTACCTTATCTGCCAGGCCAAAGCGCCCCTGCCTATGTTGAAACAACATTCAGATTCACAAACTAGACAGCAATGGGTCGGCTTAGCATATAGTGCAATTATAGACAATGTGATTAATAGTTTAGTATATCATGCAAACCTGAGTAGTTGAATTAATTCAATTAACCATGATTCCTTAAACAATCGATAAGCAGAGCTCGTAAACATAACTATCTCCCTATTATTCCGTTCTTGGCTGCTGTTCTATATTGTATCTGCTCTCCTGATTCTTGATGGGGGGAGAAAGTATGCAAACAGACAGAAGTTAACTGGAGATGAAAAGAAACACCAGATGTTATAATTTTATCCGGATTACAAATCACCCCACTCACACTAAATGAACAAAACGATTATAAGGATAAGGAAGCCAAGTCTAATGGACAATTCAATTCAATAATCTTATACATAGTGACTCAAAACTCCATTGAATGCCATGAGACCTACTTCCAGGTTAGCAGTCAATGTTTTGTCAGAGATTTTGTTCATTTCTCCCTTCAACAAGAATTTTTAAAAAGGACCATCTGGAAGGATCAGACTCACAGATTGTTTAACATAGACCAAGTTCTTTACAGATGGCTGGAGGATGGAAAGTCATTGCTCATAATACTAACAATACCCAGAGCACCAGGACTGCAATTTGGATGGATGTTCAGGAAAACAGCAGCATCCAAGGCTCCTACAGTGTGAAAGATCTGGAGTTCATTTTGGCACATGTTTCTACCAAACACAACGTTTTGATTTTGCAATCCAGTTAGCACTTGGCTCTGCAGGTGCTACAAGCAAATTGAATTGTTTTTAGGAGCCCAGTCACCGGGAGATCAGAAATATGGGTCTTGCTGCCTCCTCAAATGAAGTTGCAAGTTTGCGTTACCAAGCTGAAGCTGGACATTTTTCAGCTGCTGTGGCCAAAAAATTTACACTGGGGAACACTGCAGTTTTCCCAAAGGACCCCGAAGAACTAAGACTGTGCTGTTCTCCATTTACAGTAACTGAATTATATTGGGAAAATGCAGTAAAGAGGTTTGTATTATGAACTTGCCTTCCATGATTATCCAGCCTTTTGTTGAGTATTTCCAAAACAGCATAGCATGTTTTGGAAAGCATACTTTTTCTAATGTGACAGACTGACCCGAACTGCAATATATTTTCTTTCAGGACAGGGAAGACCTCCAAACAATAAGCGCTAGGAACAGCTATGATACTGTGCAGAACCATCAAATTCCCAGGCCTCTGGTAGAGGACCTGACATTGAGGAACATACATACCACCCATAGGAGCAAGACGAGAATAAGGTATAGTATATGTAGATGATTGATGATATATGATATATATCCCCAGTATTTCCAGTTTATCTAAATTATAATTTAATTTCTTTGCTTTCATTCATCCTAAAATTATAGGCATGAATGCACTCAGGACTTGTAGAGTCTCTCTCTATATGCAGAAAGAGAATTGGATATCAGTTGCAAATCAGTTGCAGAACTATTATCTATCCAGGAAGTATGAAATCCAGTGTATGTAGTTTAGGAAAAATAAAAGAATTGCATTTGCTGTAGCTATTCCCCAGCAGAAATAATCCACTAGGATGGCCAAAACTGTTTCTATCTATTTGCAGAGTGAATGGGATACTTATGCCACTTTTTGAGATCACTTTGATGCAAATAGAAAATGTGTTCTATTACATGCCATGTAAACCATTACAATTGATAAGCAACAATTTGCCAGCTTTCTTGCCCGAGTCCCAATATTTCAATTTCTTCAAAGAAAATTCCTCTTCTTTAGCATAGAAAACAACCAGCTTTACCTTAGCGAACATACAAGCTTTTAAATGTTTTTTTCTGTAGGGTTCTTTGCATATCAAAACATTTTCTTCAATCATAATATCCATCTGCTGGTAACCAAAATTTCTATGTTTTCTTTGTATAGCTGCATAAACCACAATCGAGCTCCCTAGCCTTGCAAGACTAGCTGAATTACCACTGACTTCAAAAAAATTATAACATTTGTTGCTTAATATACAATAGATAAAAAAAATCATCCAGTAATATAGGAGTATTAAAATACCATCTATCACTGACTAACAACATTTTAAATTAAAAGATTAATGTGATCAGAGCATGATCTGATAAGTATATAATTAATCTTGGAGTCTATAACCTGATCAATTAGAAAAGAGTATTTTATTTTAAAAAATATCCAGTCTATTATGCCTAGTATGGGCATAGGAAGTAAACATATAATTCCTGCTGATCGGATTATGTTTATACCAAATATTTTTCAAATTAAATTCCTGCAAAAAACATAATGCATGTTCAAATTCTGATCAAAAATACATTTTTGCTTGGGTACTCTGACCCATATAAAAATCAAAACCAAAACCTTTGAAATGATACTGAATTTTGAAAATAAATCTGAAACATCTATGGTATAAACAGCTCTGCCAGTTGACTTGGGGCTTCAATGGGAGTGCTTCATGTTGGGGGTGGTTGACAGACATAACAGATCCCACCCTCTCCTTCTGCTAATCTTACTTTCCCCCCTCCCATCTTTTAGTTAGGGTTGAATATTTATCTGTTTATATTATTTAATTCATATTGCTTTATAACATTTTATGTTTTTGATATTGTAAACTGTTACCCTGTGGTAAGATGGCAGTCAGATAGATAGATAGATATATTCTTTATGGGTTCACAAACATTACCCCAATACCCAGATATTACTTAAATATTTTTAATAACAATAAAATAATAAAATTTAAATCTAATAAAATAATAATAAAATAAAATCTAAAAATAATAAAATAAAATTAGATTAAAATTATTTAATCTAATAATAAAAATTCAATATCCAAATATTCTTGAAGTACTTTAGAGTTAATTTCAGTATTAATAGCTTTATTGTTTTGCTTGCTAATTTTTAAAAGAAACATTACTTGAAGAAACACTGTGGTTGGGAGCAGTGCTTAAGATTTTTTTTTTCTGCCTCTCCACTTTGTTTCTTCACTTAAAATCCCTTCTTGCCAAACCTTTGGTTTTTACAGTTCTTCATATGTGGTTTAATATCTCAATACTAATTCCAATAACTTTCTAAGACTCGTTTCTTAAGATTGGAAAGACTGAATCCTGCATAATTTTTTTCTGTTACACCAGTGTTCTAAAAATAGACATAGATATCTTGAAAAAGTTATTTTTTTTGCTGATGTCATGCCAGCCTTTCTAACAAAGGTGCCCACTAAAAAAAATTGTACCATTTTACCAACTGCCACATTCAGCAACCATACAAAGTTACAGTGGTGGTGAAAAAATAACTTAATGCAAACGCCTGCATTCACGACCTGACCGTAATTATAGTCACTATGTGTTGTCCTATGCTTGACTGGTTGCTTGCTTTCCCCCCTGCCCAAAGCAGAGAGATTGCAGAGGAAGGAATTACAAGAGATTATGTAGGTACCCAGTGAGAAATAGACATGAAAAGAATGCAGTGAGTGGTCCTAGCAGGCCTGACCACACTATGCAAACAGCCAATGTATTAGCTTGGGTTTCCCCCCCCCCTCCCAGAGTGGAGAAATTGCTTAACCAAGCAAGTGGAGGGAGGGGGGAAAGAGGGGGGGAACCCAAGCAATTCCTTCAAATAATCCCTCTTGTGCCTGACCTGTTTTTTTTCTCCCTCCCCCAACTTCCCACAGAGCAGAAAGATTGGAGACGAAGGGGTTACAAGAAAGTAAGCAGGCATCCAATGGGGAACTGTCTGTGAAGTGCACCCATGGCTCCCATCTCCCAGCCCTCATTCCTTTCCATGTGCATTCCCTATTAGGTGCCTGCTTACTTTCTTATAATCCAGTGGTTCTCAACCTTTCTAATGCTGCAACCCCCCGTGACCCCCCTGCTGCCACGACTCCCCCGCCACCGCGATCCCCTCCCCGCCCCCTCCCCATGCGGGATGAGGTGACAAGGGGGCGTGGCACCAGGGGTGAAATGCTCCCAGTTCGGGCTTGCCTGCGGGTCGCCGAACAGCTGATAGCAACGGAAGTGGGAGACTTCGCCCGGACACCGCCATTTGGGTTCTTTTACCCTCTGCGCATGCACAAAGCGTTCTGCACATGCGCAGAGGGTAAAAGAACCCAAATGGCGGCGTCCGGGCGGGTGGGCGAAGTCTCTCACTTCTGTAGCTACTGGCTGTCCGGCGACCCACAGGCACGGCCGAACCGGGAGCATTTCACCCCTGCAAGTGACAGTGGCACCAAGATGGTGGGCTAACGCGCGCGGCAACCCCTGTGAAATGGTCGTTCGACCCCCAAAGGGGTCGCGACTCACAGGTTGAGAACCGCTGTTATAATCCCTTCCTCTCCAATGGATATAAATAAAACATTAATTCTCCTCTTGCTAATTATTTCAGAACTGGGGTGAGCATTGCAAATGGCAAGGGAGTAGGGAAAGGAAAGCACAGCTGAGGTCATGTGATTTCTCACTTAGAGTTTGCTTCGCTTAACAACAGAGCTGCCAGTCCCAATTGTGGTTGCCAAAAATGAGGATTACCCTGTTACATTTGTCCCAATATAAGCCAGAGATTCCGAGTTAATGTGCTATGGCTTTGGTTCTATGGCGTGCAGCTCTATGTATAAAACCATAACTTTAGAACTATAGTCTATGCTCTGAGTTGTGTGTCAAATGCATTCTGCCTTAATTTTGGTGAAGGTCAGTATCTAATCTGCTGGCTGAAACATTGGCTAAAACTGTATATCTTGGTGTGTTTCTTTGGCTGATTCAATTTTTTCTGATGGGTTGCTTCCCCCCTGGAATAAAGGTATAGCCTCAGATTTGATTGATTGTGGCCCCTCTGTCCAAGCCGCAATAACACCTGAGTGTGAGAAAGAGATTAAGCAAGTCCTGGAGTGAGGGATTTAAAACTTCTTACTACTGTAATGAGTATCTGCCTAGCAGACTATTCTTTATACCTCTCTCTCAGTAGTGGGTTCTAAAACCCGTTGCTACCGGTTCGCGCGCGTGACGTCCTGGGCAGGTGGGCAGAGCCTCCTGCCACCGCCGCCACCGGTTCTAAGAACCGGGCCGAACCAGGAGCAACCCACCACTGCTCTCTCTCCAGCTTTCTTCCTGTTGCACATATTTGTAGTTGCATGTGTACAAACCTCTCCCTTCATATGCATTTTTGTGAGCAATGCACATAAGTGCATTTTATATTTTACTCCATGAATTTTGAACAATTTTGAACAATGCTTTAATGCATAATGTTTCCTAATATATATGTTTTATGCTAATTTTTCCTTACTAAACATATTTGATACCCATTTTTCAATCGGTGAGCTGCATCACTAATTCTGAAAGCATGGATTTGTGCTGTTTGTCACAGAGGTTTAGGAAGTATAAATATAATAAATTCTTACTCAGGTTAAAAATTTCTCATGCGCTTCTACACTATGGTTTATAAATACATTATTATTCTGTTCTTTTTTCAAGGATCTCAAGATGGCATACATCCTTCCTATACCTCTGCCATATATTCAGACACTGTTCCCTTAGAATGTCTGTAATGTTATCTGCTCCTGAGTGTGTAACTAATCCAAGGGCAACAAATGATCTTCGTATCTATGAAGATTTAAACTGAATTTGCCTGATCACAATCCAACACTTATAATGAGGACTGATAACATGCTGTTCTCAACATGACATCTGTTTTTACTTATTTTTGTTGTATAAGTATATAATTCTCTCTATTGACTACCCTAGGTATTTATTATAATTGGGTATTCATTGCCATAGGCGAGGTATTTTGATTCAGATGTACTGAGATAGCAATACTGACATGGGATTATTCACTTAAGGAAAAAAAGAATCAAAAGAAGAAACAGCATGAACACCAGCACAAAGTATTTCCAAAGTATTTCTGCAGGCAGTACATAGGCGGATAAAAATGTTCTGTCCTTACTTTATTTATTCCACTATAATATGAAACATCCACCCTTGCCTTCCCTGCCCAATAATCATAATCATAAACAATTTATTAGTATTCCCAATAACATCCCTGGTTTTCTGAAAGTAAGCAGCCTGTGGATTGCAATACCACAATATATAATAGACAAATACTGATATTGTTAGTCACTTATTTCCTTTCCCTGCAGAGACATAGTCAAGTCTGTCAATCATCTCTTTCTCTCTCTCTCTTTCTCTTAAGTCAAGAAGTAACATGAACAACATATGTCAGAGGTTTTCATCCTAAAAAGTTAAATGTTACATAATCAGGCGGTCCTGTTTTTAGCATGCATACACAAAGTCCTCGATTTACAATCACAATTGAGCCCTACATTTCTCTTGCTAAGTGAGACAGTTAAGTGAATTTTGCCCCATTTTACAACCTTTCTTGCCACAGTTATTAAGTGAATCACTGCAGTTGTTAAGTTAGTAACTAACATTGTTCTTAAGTGAATCTGGCTTCCCCATTTATTTTGCTTGTCAGAAGGTCACAAAGGGGGATCACATGATCCTGGGACACTGCAACCGTCATAACTATGAACAAATTGTCACGCATCCTAATTGATCATGGGGATGCTGCAACGGTCCTAAGTGTGAAAAACAGTCATAAGTCACTTTTTCAGTGCCATTTTAACTTCGAACGGTGACTAAATGAATTCTTGTAAGTTGAGGACTACCTGCAATATGTAACAGCCTCCTGCGGGTCAGACAATATACCCCAGATGATAAGCCAAACTGAATCATACTTTTAGAGGTGAACGCCTAGAACAGTGATGGCAAACCTTTTCGGCACCAAGTGCCCAAACCGGAACGCGCCGGAGCTCCGGAAACTCAAAGAGTTGGCCACCTGGTCTTCTGGTTGCCGACACGTGCATGCGCGCTGGCCAGCTAGTCTTCGTGCTGTGCCGGAGCCCCAGAAACCCAAAGAGAAGCTGGCCGTGCGCATGCGCATGCGCATGCACCTGGTCTTCGGGTTTCCGGCACTCCAGCATGTGCGAAGATCAGCTGGCCGGCATGCATGCGCATGCCGGAAACCAGAAGACCAGGTGGCCAAGCCCTGGAAACCCGAAGACCAGCTGGCCATCCAGCTGGTCTTTGGGTTTCCGGGGCTCCGGTATGCATGAAGATCAGTTGGCCGGCATGCATGCGCATGCCATAAACCAGAAGAGCAGCTACCAACAGCGCGCGTGCCCACAGAGAGGGCTCTGCATGCCACCTCTGGCATGCGTGCCATAGATTTGCCATCACGGGCCTAGAAGATGAAAGGCCCTTTGTAATTGAACTGCATATACATATTACATATTTCACATACCCACACTGAGTTCCACTCCCGACCTCTTTGATCTAGTGCAGTAGTCCCCAACCTCCGGGCTGTAGTGACCCACTACTAGGCCACAGCCTGTTTGGAAACAGGCTGAGCAGGCAGCAGGTGAGTGCACGTGCGCGAAGCTCCCTTTGCGCGAGCGGCATGTGCGTGTTGCTCACACAAATATGTGTGTGTGCATGCCACTTGTAGGGTCTTCTCCCCCTGCCGAAGCCAAAAAGGTTGGGGACTGCTGATCTATGGGATGTTTCTTCTCTGTCCTATCTATGATGTTTTGCCAAACCATCTGATGCCACTTAGCTTTTAATCATGTTTAAAGAAATTCACAGGTACATCTTACTGACATCTAACTTCAAGTTTAATCAAAATCAATTTGGTGAGCAACCTCTTTGCTAGGAAAACAAACTATTACTATGGAGGGTCGCAGGTGGCATAAAATAAATAAAACAACTTTAGCAAAAATGGAAAGGCTCAAGTACTATGGCATTTGAAAAATAATGATTACTGCTAAAGGAGAAAAAAGAGTGATCTAGGTCAAATAGTTATTTTGCCTCAAGTTGCATTTTGACATATTAAAGTGTGGAAATGAAAAAAAAAAGTTACATCATCTTCTGCTTGAATCGGAAACTTCTCTTATGAACAGATTTAATAATGCCCATGAATTGCAGAGTCATTCCACACTGAAGTCTAGAAAAACCTGAAGAACTATAGAAAACGTAAGAAATTAAATTACTTACTGAACAAAAAACGGTAACAGTTTGCTGTTGTTTTAAACATATACTTTAAAAAACTGTTCAAATATGGTTCGGTGAACTGCATAAAATAATCCATCCAGTATTATGTACCCTGATTGGAAACAGAACAATTGCCCAGTTCTGGTAATCTGAAGCATTAACCTCCTTGACACTCATGATAGAACACATAGTTAAACAACTATACTATTCATCACTTAGATAAGGCTGATGTCCATAGTTCTTACAAAAACACCATTGCCTCTAAGTGTGCCACAAAGAGTGGGACAATGATGCAGTGACAAAATTGGAGTAGGCAGGACCGACATGTTCAACCCACTTTTCGGAGAGCAGTGATCAAATTTTTTTGAATTTAAATGAAGTACGGGTTCTAAGCCTACTGAAGATTTAGTGCACCTATTTTGCTTTTTGGTTGAGTAAATAACCCATCGGAAATCACACTGGTGAATTACAGAACCACAATCTAGGAGTGGCCCTGAAGAATATAAAAATGAGGTTATACACAGAACAGGAGCATCCACAGGAGGAAGGCTCTGGTACCGTAATTCCTTTGGGATGTATCCTATGCCCACAACTAATATTATGAAAGTACATTTTCACCTCTCCATCAACATACACATTCAGGATGCCTTCACAATGGGTGATAATTTGAAAAACTGGATAATTTTGCCCACTTGTTTTCACACTACACAGCCCTTTTCACAAAAGTTCATTTTTTTATGTCTCCCTGTGGACATCTCTCACACCATATAGTCTAAACACTGCAAATTATTCATCCCTGATTTAGAAAGTGAGTTTACAACATTTGAATTCAGCTTGCCACATGTACTCAAACAAGCAGCTTGTGATACCCGTGGGCTTGTTTCTCAGTATGCATATGATTCTTCTTTCTTTGGTTTTCCAAGTTTCCTTTTTACAACTTCTCCCGAGTGGAAATTGTTCCACAGTTCTGATTATGATGGACTTTTATTAACAGGTTTGGTGAAATGAAAAAAAAAAAAGCAATTTGAGATGTGTCACGTCAGCTCGGAAATACTGAATAAAGATCACCTTTTATCAGAAAAATCACGAGTGAGTAATTTTTGGCTCTAATGCTTCTTGCTATTCCAACAATTAGTTCAGTGATTTTTCTTTACAAGTAACTCGAGATTGATATCCCTGATTAATCTTTCATCTTGGTAAAACGGAGAAAAAGATTTGGCTACAACTTTCTCATTGCCATGTGATTTCACGGTAATAGCCAAGAAGAAAAAAGGCGGCATCTTACCTTTTCTGCATCTTGTTCAAAAAGTCGAAGTTGAAAGCACTGATCTAGTTTCAGCTTACGGACATGCCACATCTGATGCAAGTGCTGTCGTGTTGAATGCAGCTTATCTAAAAGGCTGGTAATCTTTGGCACAAGACTTTGGAAATCTGCACTGCCAGGAATGCAGTTCCTACCAGAGAAACCATCACTGCATCTTATGCATTGTAATAATCGTTGACCTTCACGGTCCAATTCTTCCACTGGAGCTTTGAGTACTTTCTTCTTGAGCTGGGTATGTTCATCTATTAGTCTTCTTGAACCCTCCACATCCACTGGAAATTCCTTCCTAGCCAGCATTTCCTGAAGGTCCTCCAGCCTGGATAGTAAATGGATGGCACTATTGAAAAATTCTTCCAAGGAAACTCTCAACTCTATCCATTCATCATGATTGTAATCCAGAGTTCCTTCAAACTCTTCTGTTAGTTGGGAGGGATCAACCAGTTTTGTTAAACCTTCAACGGAGACCATGCTTGTCTAAGGAGTTAAAAAAAGAGTGTGATTTAGTTTTTAAGTAATTATATAGAAATCCTGTATCAATGAAGGATACCATTAACCATTCATCAGACATTTTGTTACCATTAACAGAAAGACCAGTTGCCTCTTGAAAAAGCACCTTTGGGACAACCATGACCTGAATTACTGAGAATCTCCATAGATATTCATCAGACGGTATAGATCCGTGATGGCGAACCTCTGGCACGCGTGGCACAGGTGGCACATAGAGCCATATCTGAGGGCACGCAAGGTGTTGCCCTATGTCAGCTCCAGCATGCATGTGCACGCTGGCCAGCTGATTTTCGGCTTTCCGGAGGGCGGGGGGAGGTCGTTTTCGCCTCTGGAGCCTGTGGATGGCGAAAAACGGACCCAACGGGCCTACCGGAAGTTCGGAAACGAACTTCCAGTTGGGCCGTTGGGCCGTTTTCCGCCCTCCCCAGGCTTCAGGAGGCTTTCCTGAACAGCCAGATAAGAATACACCCTATTCCTACTCACAACCACAGGGGAAAAGAAATTTACATTGTGAGAAAGAGAACTCATGATGATTGTGGTGGCATCATCAGTGTTACTGGAAATCAGCAAGAAATGAAGCATTGCTTCTGTCCTGCATAAATTCCCTTGGGATGTATCCTATGCCCACAACTAATATTATGAAAGTACATTTTCACCTCTCCATCAACATACACATTCAGGATGCCTTCACAATGGGTGATAATTTGAAAAACTGGATAACTGGAAAACTGGAATAACTGGAAAATAATTTGAAAAACTGGAAAAGGGCTACACAGCTCTTTTCACAAAATCTACACACTAGCTACTACTTGTTATGAAAGCTGTGTGTGTATATATATATATATGTGCGTGTGTGTGTGTGTGTGTGTGTGTACACCCTGTTTCCCCCCAAATAAGACATCCCCTGATAATAAGCCCATTGTGCTTAAACATTGTAAATTAATTTATGTCCCCCCTACATAAATAGACACTTTTCAAAATATAGGCCTGCCACTTAAAGCAAACAATGGTTCTTGTCCTCCAAAAATGATATTTTAGGGATATATTTAGAGATTATCCGGCCCCTTTTCAGTCAAGCTGTTTTAGCTTGGAGAAGTATTCAGACTGCTCTGGTTGTCTTGGGGGATGACTTATGCTGCAAAGTAGATGCAATTTAGGACTACCGTTTTATAATGGCTCTAGTCCTTACTGTCATGATGTATCTAGAAAGTATCCTTGTTTTCTGCAAGATTGAATTTTTGCCTCCCATGCTGTTCAGTATCTACAGTATATGAAACTGAAATTGGGGGAATTCAATAAAAACTTTGACACACACCCCTCCCAATCATATTGCACCTTATTATCCAACTTCAAAAGGCAATCACTATCTTGGACATTGCTTAAATTTGATAAAGTCCTGGATGAGGAAGAATGCACTGAGATTAAATCCAGACCAAAATGATTAGTTTTTGATAAATAAGAAATTAGACTTTGAGATGGAGATTTATTTGCAATCCCCATGAAAGGAATGGTTTCCAGTTTGAAAATACTCCTTGACCCTCATCTGTCATTGAATTCATGATGGCTGTGACATTGTGCACATTTATGCAGTTAGGATTACTACATCAATTACAGTATTACATCATCCATTTTTGAGATGGTCAGACTTGGCAACAGTTATCCACGCCTTGGTTACATTTCATCTTGATCTTTGCAGTGCACTCTAGACAGTGTGATCTATGCTGGGCTACCCTTGAAGAGTTTGCAGAAATTGGAACTAATACAAAATGTGTCAGCTAGAATGCTATACAGAACAAAATATATGAATTATATGATGCCTCCACTGAAAGAATTACACTTACAGCCAGTGATTTAGTGGGTACAATTTAGAGTGTTACTTTCATTCCTTAAGGCCTTGAAGAGTTTAGGATTTCACAATATCAGGAGCCATCTGGGAGCCGTGGTGGTTCAGTGGTTAGAATGCAGTATTGCAGGCAGACTCAACAGCCAGGAGTTCAATCCTGACCAGCTCAAGGTTGACTCAGCCTTCCATCTTCCGAGGTTAATAAAATCCAAGGTCATATTGTTAGGGGCAATATGCTGACTCTGTAAACTGGTTAGAGAGTGCTGTAAAGCACTATGTTCTATGTGTCTAAGTGCTATTGCTATTGGTAAACTGGAATTCATAGCTTCTAATACACTGAATATAACTCTTGCCTTTGATCCTTAAGTCTTCTGGTACGAATACTCTCTTAACAGGATAAGTGATATAACACTGAAGACTCTCAACTTGAAATAGATAGTTATTAAACAGACATCAAAATATACTTCTCATTATTCTTCTCCCACTGGAATCTTCTTATTTCTCAGTTCTTGAGTAGGGAGTCCATTCCATTGTCTATAGTCTATAGTCCATTGTCCATAGCTCTGCATACTTCCAGTTCTTTCTTTGTTGGAATACTTTTTTAAAATTAGCTTACCTTGATACATCTACTAGGTACCTTTTCTAGTAGAGATATTAGGTCGTTTTTTTCTTTCTCTCTTCAACCATTTTATTTCCCAGATCTTTCAAGTTCTTGTGCTCTGGGTTTCCTTATCATAAATTCTTACTGTTGATATTTTTTAGCTTAGGTGGTATATAACTGATGATTTTATCCAAACTGTGCAAAGCTTTGATAAGATGTTTCACTTCAACAATGCCTTAAGCAAAGATTATTTTAAAAGTTGCTTCTTGAAGCAGTGCAATGCCTCAGGTCTAAAGAGTAAAATGTCAACCCATTTTGAAATTGTAGCACTATGATGATGTTTTTTTCATATCCTACCTGCACAAATACATTTTCTGCTTCATTGGAAAAATTAGTTATATATAATTTAATCTATCTATCTATCTATCTATCTATCTATCTATCTATCTATCTATCTATCTATCTATCTATCTATCTATCTATCTATCTATCTATCTATCTTTTTATCTATCTATATATCTATTTATCTATCTATCTATCTATATCTATCGGCTGCCCAATTCCAATAGACTCTGGACAGCATACAAAACTAGAAGAAAAAAAAAGCCCATGAAAACGGTTATTTAAGATATATTTCTGCACGGTTTTTACTAATATTGAGTCAGTAGATGGCACAGTACTGTATTTCAAAAATGCACCATAAGCAGAGTGTGTTAATTCAAACAGTTAATTCTTTACATTTAAATTCTAATTAAATTTAGGATAGGACATGTCAATGCAGGCTGAAAATTTCTCGCTTGGTTTTTTAATCTGTTTAAAATATTCTTCCCCTGCCATAATTGGTCTTTTTAACATGAAGATAGGAAAGGAGGCCTCTTTGTTTAAAGCATTCTGCAGATACATTTATTATTCAGATAGATTCTCCCTGGGGAATTTGAGATGAATAGGAATACATTATCAAACTTCATCAGAAAGGAAGAAAAAATGTGCAAGGACAAGGTAACATCCTATCAGCTGTCATATTTTTTTCCAGTTCAAATGCAACCAATCAAAACACAGCCTGCTCATTCAGTCTTTTCAGGAGGAAAGAAAAGTAATTTGTAAAAAGCCTGAATTAATGACAAGGAGGCTTGTTGGGTCATCTCCAGTGTTAACAGGAAACTCCAGAAATCTGCATTTGTCAGTCACACGTCAACCCTGCTCTTTTTTTGCTTACCAACAACTTGTGACTGACAGGCCCTGAAGGGAAAATAGGAGCATAAACCTGGCTATTACAGGGGTTCTTCAAGAGAGAAGGTTTTTTTCTGCAGAAGCAGCTGTCAGAGTAACATACTTTCTGTTTATAATCCTTCCTCTTTGCCTAAGGGCAGTACCTTTCTTTCAAGTTGACATTGGCAGGTATCAGTGGACTTTTCAATGACTTGTAGCTGCTAAATTGTATAGCTTGAATTTCAACCGACTGCCATTAAAGATCTATGCCTATATATTTTGCTCAGTCTACATAACAGTTAAGCCACCAACATGCAAGCATATTGTTATGGATAGAATGTTAATTTGGGCATGTGCAACTATTTATATTGTTTTCTTTTAGAATGAGAAAGAAGTATACAACTACAACTATTTACAGCTTGTCTTCTGTTTCTTACCACACAAAAAAATTCGGATCCATGTTCTATGCGTTACACATATGTTGGTCAAAGCAACGTTTGATTAGTAATCTAAAATAACAGGCAGTGCTAGTTTTCATAATGGTTCTTAATTAGTGAGTCTTCTCCATCTTACCTCAAAGATAAATTTTGAACTTCCAAAATTTGTCTTCTGCTTCTGCCAAAAGTTATCAGGCTTGATTATCAGGGCAACATGAATTTCTGCAGGAAAGGCCTCCTGAAGAGTCTTCAGGAGAGGTTTGATCAGGTCCCACTTAGACCCCCTCATATCAATGATGACTGTGAAACCACGTTTGCAGACATCTTCACTGTAGGGATAAAACATTGATTAAGTTATATTCAGAGTAGGTCTTAGAAATATGAAGTTGCCGTTAAACAGACATTTTATCTCTTCTGACCTGATTCATATATTTACATATTCCAGATCGATAACCATTGTTCTGTTCCTAAATATGCTCTACTACAATATTAAAGCATGAACTAGACAACTCGCGCATTTGCTCAACTGCCTGTGCATTAATTTACCTTTAGATTAACTGCATGATATAATTCATTGTGACTCACTATACAAGAGAGATTAAGTACTAGTTTCCACAATATCATGAAGTGAATTTTTAAGTGTGAATGAATTTGATACTATGCATCTCTTCAAAAGATTTAACGGACCTTGAAACAATATACTTGACATGCAGTGGACTGATTTTTCTAAGTCAAGTAGTTTTATTAGCTTAAAGATATCATCAGACTAATGGCATACATTTGTGTCATTTGTATAATGACATCATTAAGCTGATTATATAGTGGCATACTTTTGCACTTCAAAAGACATTTGTAAATAACAGAACCCTCTCCCCTAATTAGACTGTTAAAATAATGTATCTCTGAATTATTTACAATTTGTAAAACACACACAGTCAATCTTTATCATTCATGCATTCCATGTTTTCAAATTCACTCTCTCACTAAAATTTGTTTATATTTATTGAGAATTTTACAGAAAGTAAAGTAAAAGACATATCTAAAAAAGGAAAAGAAGGAAGTGCAAGAAAAGAAAAAAAGAAAGAACTTAAAGTTATAAGCTGGTTGCCAAACATCCAAAATGCAATCACTTAATAATGGGTGTGGGTGTGTGTGTGCATGTCAGAATTTCAAAATCAGGGCATAAAAATAAAAGATGGCGGTGCCCACGGACCGGCACCGACCGAACCGGATCCATGATGTCATTGTGACGTCACCAGCGGGTCGCTACCAGTTTGGACGAACCGGTCCGAACTGGGAGGAACCCACCTCTGCTTTGGGGGGATCTGTTGTAACTTTGAACAATTGCTAAGTGATCTATCACTAAGCAAGAACTATCTGTATCAGAAGATGGGATACAAAAGCCAAGAAGACAATCCTGATGGTAATTGTCCAGGAATGTCAAAAGTATGTATTATGAGTGTGAAGCTTGTACAGCAAAGTTCCAGTTCTACAGGAAGCTGTGTTTAGCATTGCTTAGAGTCAAAACAACACAGACGTTTACACGAATAACCCCGGACAGCACCAATATTATATTGATCAAAATTCTTACGCATAAGAGTTGCAATGATATATAGCTCCAATACTGAAATGATACCGGTATATAGCTACAATATTGCAATAGCACAGATTTTAAAATTAATAACTAAGATGGTGCATTCAGTTGCTGATGCTCAAATGCTGTAAGGCCGTAATGAAAGCTTAACTAACTGTATTTTTTTTTTAAAGAAAAGTTTTAAACATGGAAGCACTGTAACCTGATCTGAAGATCTGTCATCTTCTCAGAATTGTTATACCAACCATTGTATCTACTAATCTATAAATTTTATTTTCTAAATAAGTGGCAATTAGTAGGAGGTTATTTTGCCAGTGGCAAATTACCCAGAATTAACTAATAGCATCCCACAAGTGGCTTCAGATGTTGCACGCTAAAATTTGCCCAATAAGTTGTAGAAAAACAGTGTACAATTAATGTGATGCCAGGCAGTTCAGATACAGCAGATGACATACAGGACTCGGAGGAGTGGGGTTCTAGGGGGTGCCATTGCCCTAATTAAAGAATTAACCAAACACAAAATGGCCTTTCTGAAATTGGATGAAGCAGCCCTGTCAGAGCAATGGCATTTCAGTAAAACAATGATTTAGATTATATGTAACAAAAACTTCTCAAATATTTCTGTATTTTGAGCATACCTGCTTCTATATATCAAAATGAACTGTCCCCGGTGAAACCTGAAATGACATCTCTCTACCTTCATGCCTTCCCTCCAAATTTAATTAACAATTACTTGAAGCCTCTAGATAATCATTACAATCTCAGGTATTATATGTCTGCAAATATTTCTTTTTAATTTAGCCTTTGAAGTGCAGGTAAAAAAAAAAAAGAAAGCCTAAAAGTGTTCTGACAAGAAATGTTAATCTAATCAAATGGCAATTGCAGATTTGGGCAAAATGTTTCCTCTTCAGAGCAAGACTTTGGAATGAAAAAGAAGTATTTTGAGTTTGAAACATCTCAGAATAGAAATATTTTCTAGACAATGAGTTTTACTTTATCAGTATCTATTATTTATATGATGGATGTATATAAACATAAATAAATAAACATAAAAAGCATTAAGCATACATGAATAAATGCAAACTTCAGCTTTGATCTGATATTTTATTTTAAATCAATGCTGAAAACCGAGATTGGGTCAAGTAATCCCTCAAAGTTTTGAAATGTCTTCTTCCCAACTAAGAAATCTCTTTGGATTTTTACCTAACTAAAGACATTGCTTCAATCTAACTTATTAACATGAAAGTATTTATCAGTTCTTCACAGTGAGATAGAGTCCCTTGGGAGTTGGGCGGCATAGAAATATAATAAATAATAAATAATAATAATAATAATAATAATAATAATAATAATAATAATAATAATAATAATAATAATAATAATAATAATAATAAGCAAAGTTATACAATTAGAGTATTGACCATCTAGTTGTAAAATATAAGTAGCCGTGAGACATAAATAATAATAATAATAATAATAATAATTAAAAAAAAAACCGTTGTGGGCTACATCCAGGAAGTTCAGTGTCCAGTGGCACAGGATTTTTGTGGTTTTGGTTTTATTGTTCTCTCTTTTTATTCTTTGTATATATTGGCTTACTCTTTTGCTGAGACACACCTAGCATTTGGTTTTAAAATGGACAGTTCTTTATTTATTTTAGTATTTAACCTTTATTATTTTTATAAATAACCCAAGGCAGCAAATATACCTAATATTCCTTCCTTCTCCTTTCCCCCTCCATAACGACCTTGTGAAGGGAGTTGGGCTGAGAGAGAATGACTGGCCCAAAGTTACCAGACAGTTTTAACTCTTAACTCATAGTCTCCTGATTTCTACCCTAATGCCTTGATCACTAAACCAAACTGACTCTCCAATTTGTCTTCATTTAAATGTTTTAAATAAATAAACAAATTAATTGATACTAACCTCATTAGGATCCGAAAATATCATTACAGATATTTTAGTAAGTTAGTATCCCAAATAAAAAAAAATTACAGTACACTGATCTTTTATAGGAAATCGGATAAATATTATGAATTAACCCCAACCTATGGTTGATATAGAAACTCCCCATGCAGTTCAAAAGATGTATTTGAGGTTTTTTTGGAGAGGCGAATATGGTACTCATGTGGATACTATTTACCATGCAGATAATAAAAGTCTGGAATTTTAAATAAATTCTAGGAAGAGTGATACAGTGCTGATATATTTCTCTAGAGACTACTACCTTAGTATCCCTTTCTTATCTAGTATCTTTTTCATCTGAGTCATTTGGCAGCAATAAAAAGGATCATGACTGAAGCAAAATCAATGCAGAATTGCTACTTGCTGGGAAATTAACTGCTAGAACTAGTGTGCCCTTCAGAGGAAGACACTGATGGGGTTAACTGAGAGCATATCAGATGATGTAACTGAGCATAACTGACGATACAACTCTAGCTATTACAAATAATTTATTTACGGCACAAGAAACCAAGACATTACAACTAATGTCTCCCCAAACCTTCAAGAACACCACACCAACAATGTAGGTGTGATAATGCAATGATTAATGGAATTCAACCAAAGAACAGGTTTAAGTGGAAACAAAAATGTCTATGTTGCTGATACAATTCATATCACCATAGTCCAAGAAAAGTAAATAGTCATTTCAACCTAATTATTAGAAATTTTAAATAGAAATTAGATATTACACAAAAAGTAAAGGGAGAAATGCCATTTGAATGAGAATATCAAGTCAATGGTATCAAATTAATGGAGAATTGAATAATTGCCCTGTTTAATTTTTGTGCCGATAATTAATCCGTAGGAAAAGTAGAAGTATTCAATAAAGCAAGTAAATCTCCTTACTGAAAAATCAATTTCAGTATTCAGTATTCAGTGCCTTTTTTTAAAATTCTTTATTGCATCATTTAATACAGCAGGTCTCACAAATCTGTTTTTATTCTTCAATGATGCTAGGTTTCCTCCTGAATTTACTTTTTCTCATGCCCAACACTGATTCTTGTGAATATACAACCATGAATATGCCTAACCAAAAAGGAAGATTCTTTTAAGCAGGATTCCAGTGTCCACCCAATTTCCCTTCTATTCAGGGATTCACTTCTCAGTGCATTTCTGTATTCCATCCACCATTTTAATGCTTCTGATTTTGTCTCGGGATGCGTGCTTTTATCATCCACCCCACAATTAAGAATACCTTCCTTCTCTGCATTCCCCCCCCCAAGAAACTCCTTTCAGTACATTTTTAGCAATGTACTTTTGACTCTCAAAATAGCCTTTCAGTATTATTGCTGTCTCTCCAAAGGGACAGAACATCTTTTGAGGCATGAGCTGACTGTAAGAATTTGGAACACTGACATACTTCTTAAATTCACTCAGTGCCAGGCCAGGTGGACACAACTCTCTTCTCATTGTAATATTTGTATCTTACATTCCCACTTCACAAAACAAATAGTAGAATGCTTTACCATGTACTGTAAGTGAGCTGAGATTTTCTTTTTTGTGTGTGATAAATTATGGATGATTTAATTAATATTTTGCATTTTAATTGGCTAATCAATTAAATACTATTGCTATGTAACTAGTATGTAAGATAAGTTTCCCTTCTCCTGACACCTAACCCACCCTGGGCGCTAATGACTTCTTCCTTCTAACCAAATTCATATTCAACTAGAGCAGAATCCATATGTATCATCTTGCCCCTTCCACTTTTCTTGGGAATGGGAAGAACCACCTGACAATGATCAACTCGTATAAATTTAACAAACAAACAAATAAACACGCAAACTCCTTCTTTGGGGGAAGCTACAGTGCCACAACAGATGGCTAGCTGGACATTTTGGGCTATTAAAACAACCCTTGTTCTCCATGATCATTGGGGGCTTCATATTACAGCAGATGACAAGACCTCCAGGTCATGTTGCCACTGCCTTATAGTGGGACCTAGGAAGTGTGCCTTTTCCATGGCAGTCTCTACCCTGTGGAATAGCCTTCCCTAGAAAGCCATAAAGGGGAGGAGAAGGAGAAGGGGGAGAGGGAGAAGGAGAAGAAGGGGGAGGGGAAGGGGGAGGGGGAGAAGGGGAAGACAGGGAGGAAGAGGAAGAGGAGGAGAAAGAGAGGAAGCAGAAGGGAGAGGGGAAGGGGAAAGGAATCTGTTGAGAAAAAATACATAAATTCTAGGAGCTGAGAGTTATAAAGTTAGCTCAAGAACAGCAGCGAACCCTCATGCTAGAGGGAAGAGGAAGGAACATTGTATACAGCCTCACTCAAACAAAAAATAGCTTTTCCCTTAATTCCAGTATTTCAGTTTTCTCTTGCTGAAGACTTCATATTTCTGATCAAACTATAATTCTTGATACTGTTAATTTAACTAATTGACATTATGACATTCCCATTTACAGGGGAACATGAGGGGACAAGTAACATTACATGCATCATGACATCGAGCAAGTGATGTGAATTACATATGGTAACCATTTATGTCATGATGCAACTGATGCAAATTACATTTGCACAATGGCATCACATTATATATGTGATGTTATCATGGCTTCTACCAGACAACCATGGCTGACATCAATAATTTAGCTCAACTGCAATTATATACCTGTACAGTATCTCTGAACTCTAGATGCTTCCATTTTTCTTGCTTTGTTGGTTGATACAGCTTGCCCAAATAGACTATAAAAGGCAATATTTCAGTGAGAAACATTAAGATTGTACAAATAGGCCCAAGGGAGCATGTTAATTTTTTATTTGAGTATAATTTCAACTGTGACTAATGTGAAAGCTAAAATAATTGGCAGGATTTGTTGATTAGGCCCCAAATGTCTGCACAGAACAAATTAAGTTCAGCTTTAATGAAAATGGGTGTATCAGGTAATACTTCTCAGTAGGGTTATTTAAAGACATTTAGTACCTTTGGCAAAGAAGATGGCATGCTCTCACATCTTAGATCTGAGTGAACTTCTGCACAGCGTTGATCAACCTATTTTCTCCTTGTTAATTGCATGCCTAACTCTGGGTATCAAGTCATCTTCCCTCCTTCATCCCTAACCCTGTGTGTAATAAGGGAGAAAAAAAATTGTTCCCTGCTTAGCAGATGTTTACTATCTACAATTCCTACTTATCAATGTCTTTGGAGACTTATAAAAATATAAAAACTCATCAGGTAGAAAATTTTGCAGGCTGGTAAACATATAAAGGGAATTCGTGCTTGGTTGTATCTGCCTTCATGCATCACAATGCTTAACAAAATTTACCAGATTTTTTTTGTTCCAAAGAAGAGCATTAAAACTGTCCCATTTCCATAGTTTCCTACTAGTCAACGAACTTGTTAAAATACATAAATAATGTAACAAATTCTGATACTCTAATTAATTGGATTTACAGGGGGAAACTTCAAATCTAAAACTAGAATAATTAGTTGTGAATAGCCAGGAAAATTAGTTGCCACTAATTGCTCTCAGACATCCCCGCAGTGAAAGCAGAATGAACTGCCCTCCCTCCAAGTGTGGAATGATGCAGCATAATCTTAACGTTTACTGAATTATGCTTTGCCCTGGAGATTTTGGTATATTTATAAGCGTAATACATACTTTTGACATTCCTGGACAATTACCATCAAGATTGTCTTGGCTTTCTTTCAAAAAATTCACCATGATTTCAATTTGACAGATTCTGGAGAGAAGAGCGGTCTTTAAAAATATATTGAAAGCACATTCTGCAATTTCAAGGAATCTCATTTTACATTCTTTTTTCCTGAGAATGAGATATTTTATTATAATATACCCAAACATTATAACTTTTTCAAATTGATATCATTGTGTAGATTTTGCACTATACTACTGCAATATAAACAAAGCAGGCTCTTAGGTTTGGGAGGGAATAGATGAATAATGTACTTTTATAATCCATTATGCAAGTGTCCAAAATATTAATATCTTTCATTAATTCTCAACCCCGCCAACTGAATTCCTTCCTTCCTTCCTTCCTTCCTTCCTTCCTTCCTTCCTTCCTTCCTTCCTTCCTTCCTTCCTTCCTTCCTTCCTTCCTTCCTTCCTTCCTTCCTTCCTTCCCTCCCTCCCTCCCTCCCTCCCTCCCTCCCTCCCTCCCTCTTCAATCCCATCCCATCTGGTCCTGTCCTGTCAGTGGGAGAAACATTTTGGCTTTTCTATTATGAATGTTTTCTATAGTATTATTTTTTACAGGGGACAAACAGAATAGCACAGTACTTCAATCATATATTGAATCACAGAAGACATTATTATGCTAATACTTCCTGTCTCTAATATGGAATTTGCCATGCTAAGCTGATGTTGTCACATAGCTATCCTTCCCAATCCTAAACCAGATATTTTCCTGGCTATTCACAAATTATCTGAACACCTCAGAATCCACCCACTGTTAAAATTCTTTTGCCCTATCACTTCACATGTACTTAAACTAAACCATAACCCTTTTTGTGGCTTATTCACTCAATCTGATTGAAAAACAGATATGGCCACTCTAGCATAATTATGACAAAGTTAGTTTTAGAAGGGAAGACTCAGAACATTCAATGATGTTGTTTATATTAGGGTCTTGCCACACAATCCAGTCCTGTGTAATCTACTAACCAAGCACATGCCCCAATGGCAATTTAATTCAAACTTAATAAATCTCATAGTCTTTGGTTTTCTGGATAAGTCTGTCTGCAAAACAGAGTTTGAAAGCCAAAATATTGCTGAAACATTGTATTTGATTTGAAAAGACACAAGACTTGTCTAATGCAAGGAGCAATTATAGAAATGAACAGCACTGCTTTTCACTATTGCCCTTAAATGTCTGCTTTATTTATGATAAATTCAACATTTTAGTATAGTCAGGAAATTATTTCAGAGAGAGAGAGAGACCATCATTTAGAATTGATTTTGCTTCCAATAATAGTTTTAGCCAAAAACTCACACTAACAATTTAGTAAATATTGTACTAAACATTGTAACTATCAACTATCAAGACATTTAATTATTTTCACATGTGGAAGCAAATCAGATTACATCATTTAAAATAAAAAATACACACTGCAATAGTTTTAATTCACTTAATTTTTACACATGTGCCTTGCCAAATCATGAAATGACAGAGGATACCAGATATCTAGCTATCAGTTTAATAACAAATCTCTTTTGATACTTTGAAAACATTGGGCTTTTTTATATGCAGCCTTCCATGTGCATCCAATCAACAAAATTTGCACCTTTTTTTTTTTTACAAAGATCTATTACATATATTATACTTTATGATCACCAAGAAATTGCTTGAAATTAAGCCAGGGCAGCACTTTAGATTAGGATATTTTGCCAAATCAAGTATCTGTTCCTGAAATAAGTCCCTTGATTTTTTTTTTTAAATGGGCTTTGATGCAGCTACATTGTCACTGAAAAGTAAGCCACAATTCATCAGTTCATTTTTAAGATCTTCTGTTATTATTTTCTCAATCTTGGATGACCCTCAGCATCAGTAAAATATCCGAGGGCATTTTCTCCACTGAGGATGAATAAAAGAAGACAAATATGAAACATTTAGACTTCCAAAGTATCATATGTTTTCATTATACACCGAGAGATGTATAAACATTTGCTTACTGAGGGGGCTGATAAATTTAGTGGAAAATCAACTGGATTGAACCAACAAGTTTTGTTGTCATATGAACATCAATGTTAAGAGAGTTTCTTGCACTTACTAAGATCTAAAGTAACTTCCCCCCTCTCCATAAACCTTGCCATCTAAACAGTTTACTAGAGTATTAACTATCCCTGTCACCTTCTAACCAAAGACAAAGTCCTACAGAAGCACTGAAAAAGAAAATTAGTTCACTGGATTACGAGAGATCATGCATAGTCAAGTTAGTCCATAAACTGGAGACACATATGTCACACTGGCATAATCAGAAAAGTTGTCTAAGAAACATGTTCTAGTTTTAGTTTATCTTTATGTAACATATCTTCAACTTTGTCCAGAACAACAACAAAAAGTTGACTGACTGAATATTTGGTTCTTCAAAATATATATTCCTTCTTTCCTTCTTTCCTTCCTTCCTTCTTTCCTTCCCTGCCTGCCTTCTTTCCTTCTTTCCTTCCTTCCCTGCCTGCCTTCTTTCCTTCTTTCTTGTATTGATATCAATCAGGAACTAAAAGTGGCACAGATTGTATTTCCCCAATTTTTTTTTATCTTTTCAACATATATGTGAGTAGGTTATATAGGAAAATAGTGACTGGCTATTATAGTGAAAAACATTTAAAACCAGCTTTAAAAATATGTATTATTTCATGTATCAGGCTTCCTTTTGGATAGTAAATTAATGTCAAGCTATGAGCTTATATAAAGGGAAACTCTATTAAATAAAATATATATTGTGCAATGGATGTCTAAGACACAGTGTATATGCTTCAGTATTAGTCTCTAACATCTAAATATAAAAAGTAATCAGCTAGTAGATTTTGACTGATAAATGTGAGACATTTAATCCTTCACTTTCAACCTAAAAATAATTAAATGATTCTCACAATATGCTGCAAATCCATTCTGTGCATCTGAGTAATCAATGGCCTGCTGACGATGTAATACAAAAATGCATGAAAGAATAGTGATACTTTGGTAAAAATGGAAAAAAAATGTGTTAAATTAAAAAATTAACAAATTCATTGTCACATAAGCTTTTATGGATCACAGTATATTTCATCAAATTATAAAGTTATCATCCATGAACAATACTTGTTTAATTGGGACAGTCTGTAACCTTAACAGAATAACAGAGTTGGAAGGGATCTTGGAGGTCTTCTAGCAGAAGACCCCATACCATTTCAGACAAATGGTTGTCCAATCTCTTCTTAAAAATCTCCAGTGTTGGAGCACCCATAACTTCTAGAGGAAAGCCATTCCACTGGTTGATTGTTCTCACTGTCAGGAAATTTCTCTTTAGTTCTAGGTTGGTTCTCTCCTTGGTTAGTTTCCATCCATTGCAGTAGTGGGTTCTAAAACCCTTTAC
This sequence comes from Thermophis baileyi, assembly GCA_003457575.1. Lineage (NCBI taxonomy): Eukaryota > Metazoa > Chordata > Lepidosauria > Squamata > Dipsadidae > Thermophis > Thermophis baileyi. Next base: position 3,053,668 of record QLTV01001495.1, read on the forward strand.
TACCACTTTGTGCATGCACTCATGCATGCGCGCGATGCTTCTGTGCATGCACGATGCTTCTGCGCATGCGCAGAAGCGTCCTGGGTGGGTGGGTGGAGCCTCCTACCGCCGCCACTGGTTCTAAGAACCGGGCAGAACTGGGAGCAACCCACCGCTGATCCATTGCTTCTTATTCTGCCTTCAGATGCTTTGCAAGAAAAGGCTGATCCCTTCTTCTTTGTGGCAGCCTCTTAGATAATGGAACACTGCTATCATATCACCGCTAGTCCTTCTTTTCATTAGAGTAGACATACCCAATTCCTGCAACCGTTCTTCGTCTGTTTTAGCCTCCAGTCCAGTAGTGGGTTCTAAAATCCTTTACTACCAGTTTGCGCTCGCGTTCACGCACGTGTCACTTCTGCGCATGCGTAGAAGTATCCCGGGCAGGTGGGCAGAGCCTCCTGTCACCGCTACTGGTTCTAAGAACCGGGAAGAACTGGGAGCAACCATCCACTGCTCAAGTCCCCTAATCATCTTTGTTGCTCTTCTATGCACTCTTCCTAGACCTAGAGCAGTGATGGCGAACCTTTTTTTCCTCGGGTGCCAAAAGTGTGTGCGCGCACGCTACCACACGCGCGCGAGTGCCCACACCCATAATTCAATGCCCCCCCGCCCCTTGCGCATGTGCGTGTGACCCGCTCCCCCACTTTTGGCACGCGATGGCACATTGGTTTTTTTTCCCTCCCCAGGCTCCAGAGGCTTTATAGGAGCCTGGGGAGGGCGAAAGCGGCCTTCCCCACCGCCCCGGAGGCCGGAAACGGCCCGGCCTCCCCTGCCCCCCAGAGGCCCTCCGGAGGCCGAAAATGCCCTCCCACAGCCTCCGCATGAGCCGAAAATCAGCTGGCCGGCGCGTACATGCACGCTGGAACTGAGCTAGGGCAACGGCTCGTGTGACGGCAGATATGGCTCTGCGTGCCATCTGTGGCACACGTGCCATAGGTTCGCCATCACTGACCTAGAGTCTCAACCTAACAGTAGAGAATATACTATACATACATAAGATCTTAAACTGAATGCTCCACTTCTTTAGCTAAAGGAGGACAGGTAGCATTTGATAATCAATGATAATTATCAGAATACTCATTTATTTAGAAAATGCTTCATATGCTTATGTTCATGCAATAATCTCTATATCTAAGAATGTTACAAAAATATGGGTAGTCCTCAACATATGACCACAATTAACATCAGAATTTCCATTGTAAGTCTTTGCAATTGTAAGTCAAGTCAGACCCAATTTTACGATAAGGTTTTCAATGATTGTTAAGTGAATTTGAAAGCAAATCTAGCTTTCCCAATGGATATTTTTTTGCCAGAAATTGGCAAAAAGGTAGCAAATTGTGATCATATGCCCACAGGACACTGCAACCAGTCATAAATCTGTTGATAAGCATCCAAATTGTGATCACATGATCATGGGAGTGGTATGATGGTTGTAAATGTGATAATAATTTTTTCAGGTCATAAATATTTTTCCCAAGGCTGTCATAGCTTTGAGTCACCATTAAACAAATAGTCAAAAGTTGAGGACTACATGTATGCATAACATGCATTAGTATACCATTTATATTCAGAGTTAGCTTACTGGAAGAAATGGATCAATGATCCTAACTAATAAGAATCTTCTTAAATATTAGATGTAAACTATTTGTCACATTATCACTGGAGTTTCCAATTTGATATCAGCCTTGCAATTATTTCATTCATACTCAATGTTCTATTTTGACTGGCCATGTAACCACAGCCATCAATTTATGAATGGCCAAGATTTCATGCAGGGCATCTCTAGCATCATTCTGATGCCTCAAAATTTCAAATGTTCCCATTGGCCAAAATGGTTGGGGATTCCATTCTATCATGTTCTGACACTTCTCCTATTGGATCAAACCACAATTTTAGTCGGTCAACTATATACCATTTCAAATTCCATCCTAATTGTACAATAGTTTTTCTTTATATAAGTTGCTTTATATAAGACAATCAGTGAATCATATTGCAAATGCCAATAAATTCAATGATGCTAAAACATCTCAATTATTAGAGAGGATATTTTCAAGTGCTGCATGGTGCAGAATCCTCATAAAAATTAATGTATTGGACAGCTTGTTTATTAAAAAACATAAATCAAAACAACTCAAAACAAGAATGAAATACTTTCCATACAAACAATTTTTGTAATTAATTTGCAAAGAGACTAATGATATATATTCATCTAAATATATAATTAAACCTCATAAACCAAATTAACATTTTCCATACAAGCCCAAAAAGTTTAATCAATTAATAAATAAACAGGATGTCCCAAATTAAGCAGTAAATTCCACTTTGAAGTCTCCCATATAAATTGAAGAGGGGAATTAAATGATCTAGTCAACCAATAAATTGGAAACAATATTTTAATTTAGCTTTTCATTGTAAAAAACAGAAATAATTTAGATATCAGCAATACCTTCTTAAACCTTTGTTTTAGCAATAGCAATAGCACTTAGACTTATATACCGCTTCATAGTGCTTTTACAGCCCTCTCTAAGCGGATTACAGAGTCAGCATATTGCCCCCAACAATCTGGGTCCTCATTTTACCCACCTCGGAAGGATGGAAGGCTGAGTCAACCTTGAGCCTGGTGAGATTCGATCTGCCAAACTGCTGGCAGCCGGTGATCAGCAGAAGTAGCCTGCAGTACTGCACTCTAACCACTGCGCCACCGCAGCTCTAACCCTAACCCTAACCCTTTAGTTCAGCGGTTCTCAACCTGTGGGTCGCGACTCCTTTGGGGGTCAAATGACCCTTTCACAGGGGTCGCCTAAGCGTGCGCTAGCCCACCATCTTGGTGCCATGCCCCCTTTGTCACCTCATCGCGCGCGGGGAGGGAGCGGGGCGGGGGTTGCGGCGGCGGGGCGGGGGTTGTAGCATTAGGAAGGTTGAGAACCACTGCTTTAGTTCCTTTACAGTGATGATATCTCTGATGAAGATAATGCAAGCTCAGACCTTCGGAATCAAAGGCCTACTTACTTCAGAATAAGCCATACTAAACTATTAGATTTAGTTTTGATTAAATATATAAAGGATTGTTCCATCAAAATCCTTGAGAAATACAGCAAACATTTTCAGTTTATGAAATATTTGAGTAGACAGAGCAATATGTGTTTGTGTGTGTGTGTGTGTTTATGTCTGCGTCTGTGCGTGCACGCACACACAAACAAACAAACAAACACTGAGGTAAGTTATTTTTCCTTTCTGTCTTCCATTAGCTATCTGAAGATAGGAATTTCTACTGCCATCAAAACCATTGGGTGCATCTAAGTATTCAACAATGCACTGTAATGTATATAAAGATTCGTGTTACATACATTTGTGTTTGTATACACCCTTGCAAAGACTACTCTAGACTAAAAAGGTAGTCTAGGATGAAAAAAAAGGATTTGAAAATATTTTAAAATAAAATATCCCATATTTTACAAATATCAACTGTTTTAATTACACATACCGACTTTTCTTTTACTTATATAGTGAAATGCTCAAATACACACTTTCCCCTCCTTTCTTCCACTAGTACGGTAATATCAAAAATAAAGAAAAAAAGAGGATGGAAAATTGGTTTTAAAAAAAGTGGGATGCTGCAGTAGGAAGGGTGGGGGGAAGGGAATCTGGAAATCTGGATGGATGGAAACGGTGAAAAGGTAACTGGACAGGAAAGAAAGAAACGTTTTTGAGATGTTATGAAAAGAAAGTTAAAATTCACTAGGCAGACCACCTCTCCAAAGATTTAAGCTTATCCACAAAGGACTTCAAATGTTCTATAGCGGGTTTGAAGTGATTTGTACTTCCTTCTTCTCCTTTTTTTCAAAAGCCTCTTTTGTTCGTACAAAGAATGTAAGTATTCACAGGTTACTTGAGGAATCACATCTTTATTTTAAGTGTCAAGATGCAAATATAAACAAAAAGCAAAAACAACAACAACCCCCACTTACATTCTTAAATAGAGAGGAAAATAATCATTAGGAATTACAGTTTAGTACTATTGATACTCTTTATGCACCCTGTAAAAAAAGGCAGATTTGGGCATTTCAGAAGATGGTTAGAGAGCTTTTTCCAGGACAAGAAACGGCACTTGCGTTTTGAAGAGTTTATTAGGAGGCATATATATATGCCATTTTTCAAAGCATCCTTAAGAGAAAATTAAGTAACATATTAAATGGTTAGACTTGGACAAGTCTCTGTGATGATCACCTATGTTAAAAAAAACCCCAGATCTTAAATTTCTAAGCCTATAATCCTTGCAAGTTACAGTAACCTAAAGGGGCAGTTTTACTGCTACCTTATCAAGCATGAGATTCATGGCTATTTGATATTTATTTGTGGAAGTTTGACCTACTACCCTCCCAGTCTAAAATCAGGAGGAATAAAGGATGCTGAGAGGCCAAGCTGGGTGTTGTTAAAAGTCAAATGAAAACACAAGGCAAAAACAAAACCTTAAGGAAACTCAATCTGAAGAACAGCTGCCATATGTATAAACTAGGTAATATACATCTCAGTGCCCAAAAACCTGTTTCCTGTGTCCACTTAAAGCCTTCATTGCTATTCAATCTTAACCCATTTCCACATCATCGTGAAAGAACTGAATAGATAGGAACTATTTTCTATTGCAATAGAAACTAGGACAACAACGTTTCTTCTTTATTTTGGAAACTTTTCAATGGTTGAGGTTTATAATAGAAGCACAGACACAAAAGAGGTTTTCCCAGTGTGGAGGTTGGAAGGGATTCGCCCCTTATCTATAAATATTAAACAGAAACAGAACTTTATTAATATTTCTGTCTTCCAGACCACTTATGAAACAAAGCATGAGCATTTAGAGAAGCAGAGCAGAGAGAACTGGAGAGAGTAGAGAGAACCTCCACAGAGGTTGAACTGAGTTTAGTCCACCGTGGTTTTTCCCTGGCTAGCTGTCAGCAATGCAGGCCAAACTTCAAAGGCATGTTTCTGTAGAAGGATTTGTAAGGGTCCCACACGTATTATTGAACTTTGCCTGCTGACTCCTTTTGCTAAAATCATTTTCCTGGCAGCCCTCAGGGCAGTCTTAAGCAGTGACTGACAGTTGCATTTTGCTGCTATCTTCCGAAGCAAATTTGCATTGCTGTATTTCTGCCTTCCGCTTTTGTATTTCTCTCGGTATCTCCGGAATTCTAACTGTTCAGAAGTAAAGTGTCCCTTTTAATTTTTCCCAGATAAATTTGGGAGAATTTTTTATTTTTTTTTGCCAGGACTGGCAAAAAAAAAAAAAAAAGAAGGGCTTGTACACCAATTATAACACTTCTCCATCTGCCTGAGCCTTTCCTTTCTGCCGGGAGACTCTCTCTGTAATATCATCTTCCTGCTTCTCCCAAAGATGCTTTTTTCAAGAGGCAACTGGATTTTCTGTTTTTTTCTTTGAAGACGTTTTGCTTCTCATTCAAGAGAAGTGAAACATCTTCAAAGAAAAACCAGAAAGTCCAGTTGCCAATGGAAAAAAAGCCCCTTTGGGACAACCATGACCTGAATGACTGAGAATCTCCATAGATATCTGCCTGCTTGCATGAGAAAATGGTTGGGATGAGTTTGCCTGTCCAGTTGAGTACCAAATATATCTACCTAAGTTGGGCATTTAGCAAGGACATCAGCCTGACAACCAAATATAGATTAGTTTGCTGTACTGTAGCTACCTATGGTTGTGAAAGTTGGACCTCAATCAAACAAACCAGACACGAAGAAAATCGACTTGTTTGAGCTGTGGTGGTGGAGAAGTTCTTTGGACAGCAAAGGTGACCAACAAGCAAATACTAGAGCACATAACATCAGACATGTCACTAGAAGGCCAAATCACAAAGTTGTGTCTCACTTACTTTGGCCCTATCATGCAGGGGAATTCACTGGGGAAAGCAATTATGTTGGGTAGAGTTTGCGGCAAAAGGAAATCCAGCCGCCAAATAACGCAGTGGCTGGATGCCTTCAAAGCTGACACCAGGCAGAGCATAGAACAACTCAAAGAAGTAGTGCAAGATCAGAAGATGTGGAGAGACTTGGCCCATGGAATCGCCAAGAATCAGACATGACTGAACGGATAACATCAACATCATCATCATCATCATCATCATCATCATCATCATCAAGTTGGGCACTCAGGGCAGATTGGGGATTCTGTGGGCAGATGCATGCTATGAAGCACGGCAGGTGGCAGGGATCCTATACTCCATAGTGGAATTCCTAGGGGAAAAACGTATTGGGAATAACTTATAGAAGCAACTTGTGACCTTCCCTGCCGGCTTTCCCATTTAAACCAGCAGAGAAGGTCGCAAATGGCAGTCATGTGACTGTGGGCTGCTGCAACTGCCATAAGAGCAAATCAATTACCAAACACCCAAATCACAATCATATGACTATGGGGGGTGATGCAACAGCTGGAAGTTCAAGGACCAGTCATAAGTACCATTCATTAAGCACCTTTATAACTTTTACTGGTTGCTGAACTAGTGGTTGCAAACCAAGGACCACCTGTATATCAGCCTTATCAGGTAGACCAGGCAGGAAATAGCAATAGCAATAGCACTTAGACTTATATACCGCTTCATAGTGCTTTACAGCCCTCTCTAAGCGGTTTACAGAGTTAGCATATTGCCCCCAACAATCTGGGTCCTCATTTTACCCACCTCGGAAGGATGGAAGGCTGAGTCAACCTT